>JAPQRN010000014.1:10366758-10387723 GCA_037367275.1 Coranthus polyacanthus | reverse complement strand
CTGTCCAGGTCTTTATAACATCACCCTCAGCTTTACGACCAAAACCGACCTAAAACCGTTGTGTGGTTTTCACTCACGGTGCCTCTTGACATGAGCGTAGATTCACGCATTTCATTAACTTCTCAACTTGATATCTTCATAAAAAAAAGGCAGTTTGTAAGACAGCATTTTTTATTACTTTTATTGTTTTTTTTCAGCGGTTCTTACATTCATACCTGCAGTCTTCTCTCTCTTTTTTTTCTGCTTTTTGTTCTTTAAGCCAAAACTGTGTAAATGTGCCTAACTCTAAATATTTACACCGCTGTTTTCTGCTGTTACCAACTAGTCATAATGAAAGGAGGTGTGAATTTTGCATTCTCTTGACACGAAAGCTTGTTTTTTTTTTTTTTTTCACAAACAGTCATATCTGGACTGTAACGCGCCGTTTTGTGCTTTCTCTGTTTTGCAGGGAGGGGTGTTTGCCGACCCTCATGCGGTCTTCGGCCTTACTGCAGCTGCTCCACTCATCACTGAAGATACTGATCTGAATGGGAAGGACGCAAAGGTGGAAGTGTTGGATTCAGTTTCATTGAGTACAAACACATCCACACACGTACACACAGGCTGCGTGGTTTTTAATACTATCTACTTCCCTCTTTCTGTGAGAGGACACAGATACACCCTGAATGGGCCCCTGTGGTGCTCTACATTGTGGTTGGGAAGTACCTAGTGTTACAACTGTCACGCGGTCTGCTTAAAGGGACAGCGCTGATCACTTTCATGGGTGCTGTGGTGTCCTCTGGTCCTTTTAGCCTCGATAACAAGGAATCAGGGAGCTGGATCTTTAACTTCTAGCAGCAGCTTTAATAACCGTCTGTGTAGTTTAGGAGTCAGAGGCCATATTTTCTGTGCTACACATTGCAAGAAATGAGAAAAAAAAAAGACTCCAAGGCTGTTAGTGACATTCGTTTGATGTGTCTTTAATTAAACATAATCTAACTTGTGTCGTCGTTTTTATATGACCGTGAGAGGGAGTGGAATAAAGAAGTATTTTCAGTTCTCGCAAGTCGAATGTGAAATTGCCGGGGTCGTGAGAAGTAGTGTCCAGAGTTCATAATACTGTTAATAAAGTCAGGTATTCAACCACTTAGAAGTGAAAGAGGAACGGAATGTGTTTTTGCAGTAAATTTTAACTCGCATATTTGTGTGCATATCATCTCCTCTGGCTCGTAACACTGTTGAATGTTTTGAAAAAGCTGCAGAGTTGCCTGAATAAATTTCTCAGTCTGGTTCCGATGTTTACTAAATGTGTGCGTGTGTGTGTGTTTTTTTGTTTGTTTGTTTTTTTTTTTTTTTTAAGCGTCCAACAAGCGAGTGAAGTGTGCTCATTACACTGAGGCTGGTGTCTGGGTGTTCTGCATCACTGACTCCTGTTTACAGCTGCAGAGAGTGAAAGCATTTAATCTGCGCGAGCTCTCGACATTATTCACGTGGGTCATTTACGCGCACGAGAAGCTGTATCTGCGCCATTATGAAATCTTAACCTCAACGCAGAGCTGTTGCCTGATGAATTGAGGTGCTGTCCTCCTGGATTTCCAGTTATCGCCGTTTTGAAAATGTTTCTCATGTCTCTTTTAACCGTGACTCACAGATACTTTGGGTCAGTAAATCATAACTGAATCACCAAATAGGACAACTGAACAGATAACCCGCTCAAGTATATTTCATGTTTATTACTTGACTCTTCTCTTAACAATAATAATGATGTACTCACTCAAGTAGATTCCCACACGTGCAGAGACAGTGACACCGGTGCAAAAGAACATCATCTGTCAGCATAGTCTCTGTCCCAAACATGAACATGCACATGAGCCGCATTTTGTTGTTTTCAGGTAGTTACGATTGACGTCTCGCCCTTTATATCGACAAACGAAGGATGTGACGTCTCTTTTTTTTTTTTTTTTTTTTTTTTTGGACGACTTTCGTAACCGTGCGCGTTTTTGTTTTCCTTTGAAGTGTGTTCTTAAAGGAAGTGCAAGAGGATGTGTTTGGGTTACTTGTCCCGCAGACCAATTAGCCAATTAGGATCGAGGAGCTGGAGGCCAGAATGTTTCAAGAGGCGTGTGTGAGGTGTGTGAGGTGTGTGTGTGTGTGTGTGTGTGACAGTTGTGATTATGTAATTGCAAAGGGTTGTGCAAACCTGTGCGAGAACACAGCAGGTCTTGTTACAAAGTTATTTAAAAAATTCGGACTTAAGTAATGTTTTCACGACTCTTTCGCAGGCACCCAGTACATACTGTATATATAGACCCCTAACCCCCCGGATGGATTTGTTCAGTCTCCCCCCAACTCAAAATACGCACAATACGACACAGTGCGTCATCGCCTTTACCACTTCTCCGGTAAGACGTTCTGTCCTCAATAAATGGAAATACGCTCCCCCCTCCAGCACGTGACAGATGGATACAGGATGTTCTATATTACATTCACAAATAGAAAAGTTACGATTCTCATTTAAAGGATCTTTAACATTCTTTCATTAGGCCTGGATTCCTGATATTGGATGGTTATTTTGCTGGTGAGAGAGACCATCCCTTTTTCCATTTCTTATCATTTTTCCCTTCTTTTTGTTTGTTGTTTTGTTTGTTTGCTGTGGGCGAGGGTGGGTCTTTAAAACTACGTTACAGATACTGTCATGTACATGGATGGTGCTGATTGAAGATTTCAATTATTTTGTCTGCCGAAACTCAAAGATTTGGAAAATAAACCTCTTCCAAAAACATGATGTACAGTTACAGTAAAGTACTGTGGTTGTGGGTGAACTGTGGCGTTACCGCCGACGTTGCGGGTGCTCTCATTTTCGGTTTTACGCTGAAATTAATCAAGCCGAACAGTGACTCTTTCGCAAAGTGTCTGATTGTCTCACTGCTTCAATTCTTTAATATTTGCCAGCGTTACCATAAATAATTTAAAAAATAGAGTCAGTAGTACTTTTATCCATTTAGTCCTAAATTAAGATACATTATAATTCTGAATTTGGCTCCAGCTGAAGCATGTACAGGTAAATGTCTTTGACTGTCTTCCAGTTCATTCTGCAGGTTTGAGTGCATAGCAGCTGTTGCTTCATGTCACTGATTTCACACACTACATCCCTCTCTCTTCCTTCAGCCCATCAGAAAACTTTGGATGTGGTCAGCTGAGCGGTTAGTCATGCTCACTGCGCTGGATATCCATCTGCCACGGTCACTTTTTATCTTCCCTCACAAGCAGCTTTTTGTAACCAGTCCCTCCCTCGCATTCAAATCTTGTTTCAGCTTTCGCTTGAAACACTCACCCTGAGAATTTTTTTTTGTTGTTTTGTTCTCATTACAAAACTGTTACAAGCCATCGCAGCCACAGACTGCGCCAGGTCAAGCCGTTTCTCTTTGTGCTCGCTTTCATGTGAAGCCGAGGTTGGATCTGGAAGAAAGAAACAAGGTTAGACAAACTATAAACTCATTAAAATAAACCTCTGTCAACTCCCACTCCCTTTTTCTGAGGTACAGGAATGCGCTGTCATGCTTCACGTCCCACGCAAAATTGCTACAGGACTTTAGGTAATGAATGAACCAGGGGATGCCCACCCAGCAATTCCTGAGACGGACTTACTCCCAAACTGGTGAAGGATGACTGAGTTTCCCAGCACTGTGCCACCTCATCATACAAATCAGTTTGACACACAAACACGCAGTTGGCGCACAGCAGCATGTGTACTCACAATCAATGTACTTACTATTCATCTTCCTACAGAGGCTTTTTTTTTATTTTTATGACTGTACGCGTCTAGTTTTTGGTTTCTCGATGAGCCAGGAAGAAAAAAAAATACAAAATTACCCCCTGCTTCTAACAATTCAGCTGCTGCTATCTGTTTTACTCAAACGCTGTAGAAGCAAAAACATTTTCAAAAAGAGGAAATCACCTCCCTGAAGATAGTTGAACTGAACACTTACAAAGTGAAATTTACGATGTGTACCTGTGGTGTCGTCTCATGTGCTTTCAATGTCCTGCACGGCTTTACAGTCCAGTAAACCTGTTTAAATGTCAATTAAGCCAAGCTCGACTTGTCCTGTTTTTTTTACCGAAGAAGAGCAGGTGAAGTGAAAGGATGATCACGTGGTGGCGTTTTTATAGACACTGAGCCTCCTGTAAGACTGTAATAAAGATATATTATGTGTGCATTATTTTGTACCGATGTAACTGTTTGAAAGATTTGTATATAAAGATATAAACAAACCAACACCTGAACATCTTGTTTGTGTATTCATATTAGTCATACTGGTTTTAGTATTGGCTGGAGTATTTCTAGGTGCTTCCGTCTAACGTCATTCTTCAACTACAGGTGATGTTCAGTCATCATCATATCCCTTAATCCCATGTGTACTTCCATGTATAAGTAGAAAGAATTTTAGAAAATTGATGTAAGTTCTTTACCGATTCAGAAAAAAAGCCTCAGAAATCCCAACCATCTTCTAAATTTGCACTGTTAAAAGTAAAACCTGTAGCTTTTCTGCCTTAAAATAAGCTTCTCTATTAAAATCATCCTCATTATCCATTTAGGAAATCCATTTCTGTTTAGGAAAGTGTCCCGACTGTCTGACCTCAGCCTCAGTTCACGCCCTCTGCCTTTTGATGTGACTGCTCTGTTTGTTCACCAGCGCCAGCGGTCTGCGCTCTCCCATTCAACAATCTGCCACTTGCTAAATCCCTCACCCTGGCCCAGGCAGCGGCGGCAGCGGCAGCGGCATTGTTTGCGTTTTTTTTACACCAGGAGGTGAGAAACATGCAGTTCTCATTCACACCTCACAAGCCGCCGTCCCAACTGCAGAGTGGATTCTGCAGAAGTCAGGTGTGACTTCTCACCTGCGTTCAAATTCAGCGTGGACTCGCTGACACCTGGTAGTGTCGTCACTGCTCACAACACAAGGAGAGGAAATCTAAAACGTGAACCCAGTTTGAGTCTGGCATCTTATAATGTGAGACTTTACCGCCAATAATTTCGTGACATGAAATGTGCACTATTCGGCCTTACATTTTAAGATTTCACAAACGCATGGTGGAAGAAAAAATACTGTTTTGTCACCAAACATTAAGAACAGTATTAACTTGGTTGGTTACATAAAATAAGTTATGGTGACAGGTTGCACAGGACTACAGGATGAGGAGATCACTTTTTAGTCACGACTCGATAAAAGGGTTTGAAATCTTCTTTATGGCATGCGGGCTACTTTTATTCTCATGAATAGAAGAACATTTTTAAGGAAATTACCTGTGGGCTTTTTCGCTCAAAGGTAATGTAATGATTACACAGAATGCAAAGCTCTCTGAAACCATGATTCACTGACTGCTGATGCATACCCCTGAGTTTAAAAATTTTCAGGAAATGGTGAGAAACGGTTATAATCACGGTTTTGAGGGTGGCACAGTGATAACGCGCTTTTAGCGTCTGAAGAAATAGATTAGATGAAGGGTTGTTAACAGTAACAATTCTCGCTCCTTTCAAAATGAGTAACAAAAACATATGATTCATCTGTAACAGGAACTATTAAAGAAAGGAAAAGTTTACTTCAAGCACTAGTTAATCATTGATATCTACTCCAGACTACATGGCAACAACTTAACTGCAGAGCAAACAATTAAATATTTACATTTTTTACATGTCTTTGTCTAATCACAATGAGCTGCTGACTCAGAAATACATCACACAAAAACATGTACAGTAGTGAACTCTGCAGGGTGTTTTTTTTTCCCTTCATTGACACAAGGACATAACAGCTGAAACTGAAGAGAGGAAACCATCTCAGTATCACATTAAGTTCCTTCTGTCATGACATCTCTGCCAGCACCATAAATGGAATGAGCTTCATTCACAAATTTGCACTCTGTGAACCCACGACAGCACCCAGTGCCACTATAGATACTAAGACCAGACTGGCAGAGGCTCCAACACAGATGCAAGATGGAGATCACGGTGCTGCCAGTGGTGCTTGCTTTGCAGAATGACGCAAATCTGCAAATGTTTTGAAATTGCATGTTATTTTATTTCAAAATACTGATTTGTGCTAGTTTGGTTGAGCTACACGCAACAAAACTTAACTTCTTTCCCACTGTGCGGTGAACTTTGTACTGCAACAACGTCATGCACCGGTAATCCTTCAATATGTGACTCCGTTTTCATATAAAAATACCAGAATTACAAGACTAAACTGACTGAATGCATCTCTGGTTTTAAAGTGAGTAATAAAATTTGCTCTCTAGGCTACTTTTACTACTAAAGGTCAGTGAGGTCGTAGTGAGATATAAATAGAAGGGGGCCATTAAGCATTAGTATGTCTTCATCAGCAAATCTTCAATTAAAATCACAGCTCAGACCCCCAGTCATTTAATCTCTTTATCTAAAGGATCTACACTAAGGTTTACGACACTAATGTGCATGTATATGTATGTGCTGTCTGCATGAATGTACACGTGTTATCTCCACATCAAGAAATATTACCCAGCCGCCCTCACTACAGATTATCTCTTTTTTTTCACAGATCTTAGATGTAAAATAGTTTTCCGAAGCTCCCCGAAGCGGAGTCTGTAGATTACAAAAGTGTCCAGACATGCTGCAGGTGAGCAGCTAACTCTGTGTTCCCAGGGTTGGTGTAAAAAATAGTCAGACAGCTGTGGGAGGTCTCTGAGTGCCTGTAACTTGGCAGGAGTGCGTTCAAAAGTATGCCCTCTCCTGAGTCAAACACCAGCACAGGCTGCTACTTGCTCCTGTCCAACTGATCTGCCCGCCCACACATGGGAAAGCACTTTCCAGGAATCATGCTCCACCGGTCTCCGTACCCAGCGAGGCACTTTTATTTCATTTAAACCCATCACTTTGTTTGGGTTAAAAAGATTTCTTAAAATAACAGTCTGAACTGTACGGCACAGTGAAAGGCTATAAAGTTCCAGCTCTAATTTAAACAGCGGCTTTTAATCAAAGGCTTGGCTCCGAGTCGCAAATAACGATGATACAACCAAAGCGATCTTAATGGCTGTAGTGCACCCTATACTGCTGAACACGCCACAGTATACAGAGCTGTCACAGATTGTATAGACGTAAAGCCCTCTGTATTTCCAAAGCACTATATCTGTGAGCCCTCCTCATTCCTGGCAGTGAAAAATAAGCTCTGTCACTGCTTGGACTTCTGAGCTTTTCACTTAGGCTGCATTATAATGTGGAAGTATGACAGAGTAGTAATTGGAGTTTATTCTACAAGTCTGTCAGTCAACTCCAGCGACGGTATGTGGGACTGTCGGATATCCAAATTTTAATTACAGACTTTCTTGCTGCTGTAAGCTTCGTGTTCATGTGTATTTTCATGTGTACATGCTGTAGAAAGGGGAAATAAAACAGGCCAAGTGGATTAAAAACATGACATTTTAAACCGAAGCTCGCGCCTTGAGCTCGGATAACTGGATATTTGCCGCTCAAGAATAGGTCGTTTGAATGAAATAAAGGAACCTGTACACATGCAGACTGATAGATCCTACACTGAAGATCACTGAGCAGAACCATTCTCCTCATCAGTGTATAATCTCGTAAAAATGAGAGTGGCATCCAGCGTTAAGGTGAATATCCCTTTAACTAAAAAGACCAGAATGAACAGAATAAACCCTGGCTCTAATGAAGGACTTCCGAGTCTTTTCCGGCCGCCGTAGGTCAGGGTGAGCCAGCATTCGGTTGGTTGGAATCTGCAACTTCACTGCTAGATGTCACTAAATATCACACACTGAAACTTGTAAACCAACCTGTGAACATACTCCACTGCAAACCTTTCTTGAGTTGAAGTCTGTAAGTATTAACAGCAGAAAGTTCTTAAAGTATGAAAAGTTAACGTAATCATCGTGCAGTAAAATGGCCCCTGTCAGTGTGTTACTGTTGCATAGGATGTTTTTGATTCATTTTACTGCTGCATCAATGTGTATCTTGCATTTTACTGCTGTAGATTTTTCAGGTTGAGCTCATTTTAGCTACTTTATAAACTACTGGGAGGTTTAATCTACAGCAATGCATCGGATTCCATAAGCCTTTATCCTCCCCCGTAGGAAAGTGTGTTCTCTGCATTGTACACGTCCCAGGGCATCCCGTTAGGAGCAGCGAGCGGCTGATGTACAACACCCAGGGACCGTCTCCAGATACGAGCCAGCGCCTCGGTTCGAGGACGAGGCAGGAGAATGAACTTATTATACATGTTTTATGACGGGGGAAACCAGAGCATCCGGAGGAAACACGCACATCATAGGAGTGAACTTCACATCAGCATATGAAGGAGAGAAAAAAAGTCTCAAAAGACAACTTTTCATGATCTCAGAAAAAAAGGCCTGTAGGAGAGGTTTCTCAATCCACAGAGGAACACTTAATCCTTCAGTTTCAGTTTTAAAGCTGTCAGACAAACGTAGTGGAGTATAAAGTAGTAGAACAGGGAAATACTCAAGTAAAGTAAAGCTGCCATTGTTACTCTGTATTGTCGATAAATAAGCAACCAGTATATTGTATATATAGTATATAGTATATCATAGCATTTGCATGTTTTGTTTGTTGCCTAAATGACAGTGGTTGCAAGCATTTTGATAAGATATCAGCGGCCAATCGTCTGCATTTAACTAATTTTACAAAAAGAAAGTCAGCTAATCACACCATGGCTACCAAACCACCGGGTGATGAAACTAAAGTGAGTATTTTTGGCTTCCAGAGAAAATGCAAAGGTGCCTGTAATGTCTGTGGAAAACGTACAAGCATATAGGTATTGAAATATTCAGTTTTGTTTAATCTATTTTGTTCAGCAGCTTCATTCTGAGTCATGGTTAGGGGAAGTTCATGCTCTCTTTATACATGAGTACTGGTTATGAAATCTAGTGCCGCTTTACACAGCGCCACTGAAGGACTCATCATGTCAACCTTGGGGACTCCCCTGGACACAAAGGTTCTCAGTTTTGCTCTGCACAAAGTAGACTCATTTTATCATAACTTCATTAACTTGCGTTTTGTACAGTAGGGGAAAACTGATCAGATCTGACTCAAGACTCTTCTGCTGAATTATGCAGGTGCCAGCGTACAAACCAGAAATGGGCATTTAAATGTCAGCAGGTATAGACGCCCCACAACAATCGAAAATAAAAGGAATTATTGCGGTTTTAACAGTAATTACCAACAGAACGAGCAGCAGCTGATCCAAGTGGGCGTCTGTGCGAAAGCGATTCACTCCTTTGCTGCTCTACCAGCAGGGAGCCGACAAGTGAATTACCTTAGCGTTTACACAGATGCTGACATTTAGACAAGGCCATGAGAAAGGTGAAAGACAGAGCGATCAGGTTGCAGCAGTGAATCATTTCCCTCGCCTTAAATCCTCTGTTTATAGTCGAATGTGTTGTTACCAACATAGTGGCTGGGAGAGGATGGGACATCTCTCACTGGTCTGCTTACCTGCTGGGTTTGTGTAAGTGGGTGTCACTGCTGCTCTTTGCCCCCCTCCTGGGTCTCTGCCTGGGAAAGGACCAGTCGGTGTGTGAGGGTGTGTGAATGTTTGTTAAGCAAACTACCATCACTGCCTCTTGGCTTCAACTTTATAGCTGTATATAAAAAAAAACGAAAAACAACAGCGTCTCATTCATCTTTTCATGACCATGCGATCGCAAAAAGAAGCAGCTGATGCCAAGTGCTGTCTAGACGTGGGAAGTACGATACTTAAGTTTTCTGGTATCTGTACTTTACTTAAGCATTTCTCTTTAGGGGCGACTTTTTACTTTTACTCCCTACATTTCATATCTCTATTTTCTACATTTTCAAAACAGACCCACTGCTTCAGTTTTAACTCATTTGAGAGGGATTGGGGATTATTTTTTATTTTGCATCATGGGTCAACGTTCCAACATCAAGACTGATTTCAACCTAAACGGATGGAACAATAATACACGGAGAAGGTGATCCTTTGTATCCTATTGGTGCATATCACACACAATATGCGATTTACTTCGTTTTTTGTTTCCTTTTTGTTCATTTTGATTTGACGCTGGTTTTCGCAGCGTCAAATCAAAATAAGAATTTTGTTTAGTTTGACTAATTTCTCATTCAACGTAAAAGACGCAACAAGACAAAAACGCAGACGAAAACATTGCACAACAGGTTAGAACTTTGCGCACACAGAGTTGGTTAACATGTCCTTCAAAGGCTTATTTTTTTTACATTTATGCTTTAAGTACACCTCAGAGCCTGTACTTTAGTGTTGAAGAGAGTACAGAAGTGGAAGCAGTACTTTTACTTGTTTTTTTTTTTAAGAAAGTGTGTACTTTTACCACCTCTGGTACTAACTACCAGTTATCTTAATTAGCTAGCCTTAACATTTAAATTGCACAAGAGGAAGTTGCATCACGAGCTTTTCAGTCTGCACGCCTATGTTGAATTTAATGTGGTAAACCACTTTACTCTGCAAGTTTAAATATCGCTATCATCAATGAAGGCCACGCTGTGCATGTGTTTTGACACAGTTTATCACTTCTAGGAACGATGGTTGTCGCGTTCACAGAAAGGACAGCACGTTTTTTGTAAAGTGAACCTAAAATAAAACAGCAGTTTCCTCTTTGCATGAAAAGTACATTTGCTGTACATTGTAGAGACTTTAGTTTCAGCGCTAGCAGGCTAATTTAAGGCCACCCTAATGAGCCTGAGGTTTTACGCAGGATTCATCTTAATGAACAAAAGGTGCCGTAAATATGCAGCACTAAAACACACACACCAATTTGTTTGGGCATAATTCTGGGGCGTGTGTGTGTGTGTGTGGGGGGGGTATTTGTATGGATATTTTGTGAACTCTCATGTGGCTTAAAGCTCTCCAAAGGGGGTCAGCATTTTGGGGTATAATTTGGGAAAAAGTTGAAGTAGTAGACAACCTCCCCAATCATATCCCCCACACACATCCTCCAGTCTTCACCTCCGTCCTGTTCTTTCCGCAGTTCAAGTAGCAGTTATCAGAATTGCAAATGGCAGGCGGACTGGCTTTTAAATCAGAATTATTAATGAACAAACCTTTTGAAGTTTACTCGGGGAGGATTCGCTTCAAAAAATGAGCATGAAAGTGTTTAGCTTTGCGGGCTGCGTTGCCATGCACCAGGCAGGTATTTGCCAACTTAAAAAATACAAGAATTTCACGGCGTTGAGATCTGAAGTTTGGTAGAGTCTCAATACAAAAGTGCTTTCTGGGTAATGAGGGCATTTGGGGTTTTCAGGTCACGCACTCTGATTCGTCTCCGGTAATTTCAGTGGTGCTTCAATTCTTATCTGAGTAGGCTGTCGTGATTCAGACAGTATGAAATCAACTGACAGACAGCGTGGATAAGAAATGAGAGATCCAGAGATGTTTTCACCCAACATGAAATGACAGATCACAGAGCTTCCTGATTGAATAAAATGTGCAGCTACATTATTGCATCCGTTTGATTAAATAAGGAATGCTCTCTTGACCTCTGGAGTCTCAGACATTTTGGAGACAACAAAAACACAAAGAAGCAGCTGCTCTCTCCACCCACTACGGGATCCGATGGGCAGAGACTTTGTGACGTTCGGCTTAGGACACAGCACAAACTCCCTCTCACACATCCACACAAGAAACCACAATTGGATCAAAGCTTGTAATTTTCGGCGCGCTGGCGTTAGACGTCTCCCATCTAATGTAGAGCCTGTTGTTCGGGATGAGTATAGTTCTGGAGGAGCAGCATAGAATCATGTGCATCCACAAATGACAGCTCAGGCCGAAAAAAGCCACACACTTAACAGTGTTCACAGGGTTCACAGAGTGCAACGACACAATATCCTTTATTAAATCATCTTTTTCTCTCTTTTACTATCAAGTGATACGATGCGGGAGGAGGGAAAGGTCAACTCAGACGGAACATTTGATGATTCAACACTCCGCAAATGGCTTCGTCCGCAGCGATGACACTGGGGGAATAACGCCCTTGACCTCATGAAGAAGCTTTTATTATTGAAGCTGAATAAATCAATTATCGTCTTTGTGCACAGTCACAGCCACGAGACGAAGCGTCTTTTTTTATATGCCACCGCATTCATAAACAGGCTGATTAGGACGGCTGTGGGTGTGAGGATCATGTGCTGCAGTGTGACAGACAGTGAATGCTGGCGTCCTTGCCTGTGAATGGCTGGCTGTGTTAGCTCACAGAGGAGGAGACGAGTGGATGCTGTGTACATGAAGGGCCCTCTGTGTCTCTGCCATGCACACAAGTATGCATCTTATTACTAACTTTGGACTGAAATAACTCCAAGGCGCAGGGTTTTGGGCTTTAGGCCACCTCAGCTGAGCTCTGACCTGCGCTGTCCACAAACTTGGCCCCCGCCGATGTAAATTTGTGTCACTCGTCTGCGCTTGAAATCTGCCGTGTAGAACAAGCAGAGTGAAAGAGATCGGTCAAAGTACACACCTGAGTGAAAACCTGTACTTATCAGCAACATCATCCCGCCTCTCCGCGACTATGGTCCAAGACTTAGTCAGGAAAATTGCAGGGCTTTTAGACACTTAGCTGATAACCAGGCTGAACGATAAGTGAAAAAGACAGTTACATACACACACACACACTAAGCGGGGTCAGTAATTAACAACGGCTCAGGGCAAACGTGCCCTTGAAGGTTCATAAAACGCCTGTAAAATGCAGGGGAGAGGGCGCCCCTGATAATTATGAGCAGCCTTCTTTGCATTTCTCCCTTTTCAAATGTCTTTGATGGGCTGTCAAATATTCATGTGAGAGTGTGTCTACTGTCCCCCATGGGCCACTGGAGGTGTTTTCAGGAGCTTTTGATCAGATAGCAGCTGGGTATAAAGCAGCCGCACATGATATTACCATGTGTTGTAGGAGCTAAGACAATCTGAGAGGAATGAATGGAGTGTTTATATTATATCAATTTGACTGTCAGTCAAAACCGACCTATAAAATGCATCACAGAGAAAAGAAAAGAGAGGCAATACTTTCGTTGTTGTTTGTAATATTTGGAACCTAGAACTGCAGCAAAAAGAATCAAACTGAACTCACTGCCTAACCTTTAAGGCGCCATGTGTAAGAACGCTGCTATCAAAAGAGAAGATTTTCCAGCAAAAATGTCATTTTGGTTGAATTATTTTGAAAGGTTCAGCATGAAAGATTTGCACGTTTGTGTACTTACTGTAGTTTATGTCGGAGTCTGTTTCGTGCTGGGAGCAAGTCATTTGTTGATGTTAGCTAACTCCATTATCAAACTGTCTTGTTTACGTACAACAGCCACAATACACTGATTTCTACGTGGACGACTTGGGTCAGTTATTCTGCAAAAGTCCTGATACTCGCTCCAGTGTTCTTCACGGTCTCTCTTCTGCTCCTCTACAGCTGCAACAGTGTGCAGCACTAGCCACTGTTAACTTAGGATTACAGTCAGCTAACGTCAAACAAGAACCATGAGTTCAATCAGATGCAGCCACTGTCATAATCTGTTCATGTACTTCTATCACTTATGGGTTTTGTGAAGTCACAGTGACCTTCGCCTTTGGCCACAAAATATTTTCCGTTTATCCCCAAGTCCAACGCATTCACACGTGGGACTGACAGACGTATGGACGGACAGACCCGATCCGTCTCCCAGCACAAAACAGACTCCAACACAAACTTCACCCAAACACATGAAAATGAGCAAATCTTACATATTCAACCTTTAAAGGTACAATCTATAACAATTTGAAGAAAAATGTACATGTATGATTTCATTTTCTATTTCCAGTGTGTGACCCCATTGTAATGTACCTTGAAAAATGAGCACTTTACCCGACTTTCTTGGTTCCTTATATCCATTAAAACAGTCTGTACACTGATTTCTATATAGAGGTCACGGGTCAGATAGTCCAACAAAATACACATGTGACATTCCTGCTTCCTCCTGGGTGCCTCAGTGCCTTTCTTATGCTCCTCTACAGCAGCAAAATTGTCCAACAGTATCTAACATCAGCTTAGAAATGAAAACAGACAAACTTCACATAAACACATCCGAATGTTACATAGTGCACCTATAACGGATTGTCTGTAAGACAGCTGTAACCAAACAAAAAAATATTTTAAATTTATTTTAATACATTTTTTTTTTTTAAATGTATGTACCCTTTTGAATTCACTGACACTGGCCTTAATATAGCATTTTTAGCACAAATGTATGTAATGCATTTAAATGGATGTGGTGAGGTGTTGCTGGGCCTATATTTATAATACACTATGACCACAAATTGTTAAGCTATAATAAAAAGCTCACTTGAAGAGATTCCTGCTCCTCAGCGCATCCTGCTTTTACATTTCATTTGTTGGGTCATAAATCTGTCCGGGCCCCCAGCAGGAAGCGGGTTGAGCCTCTTACAAGAGAGGGCGCCTCCACTGCGGCATCACCCACTGAACCCTCTTGCCTCCCATTCCAGTCCTGTGACAGAGACCCACAGCTGCTGCATGCATGTCCCCATCCCTCACTGTCAAAACATGGCACCCGCCCAGTTCTGTTCAGTAGTGGCTGCGTAGTACCTGGGAAAGCTGCCAAGGGCTCCGCAAAGAAAGACTATATGTACAATAGTTGTTGCATTTGACACTAATCCCTCCTCAACTGTATTGGGTGTGTTTCTGTGTATGTGTGTGTATACCTTGTATTCACATGTTTGCAAGCACATCTCATTCTCCAATCAATCAAATTATTTTTCGGTACTTTCTGTACTTTTTGTCTTCTCCCAAAACGCAATAAAGTGAACTGAGTTAAATAGGAGTAAATTGAGTTTCCAATTTGCTCGTTAACTGATGAACAGCCATCAGCAGGTGAACTGCACTAGAGGCATCTCAGTACAAAGATCACATATTTATGGTCCCTAATCTGAGTGATTTATCTTTAGACCCACTCATTTGCAGGCTGCTCTGACAGTTCGTAGATATGACTAGAGACCACTCAGGTTTATTCAAAGTGTCCGACGATGATGACAAACCCCTCAAGGCCTCGAGTACTGCAGGTGTTAGACTGGTGTTGAGAGCTCATCTGGAGAACAGTTGTCACCTCAGGTTAAGGCCTGGCAGATCTTGCAAAATACATGTTCAGTTTCAGTTATTGCAAAACTGTAGTGTTTAGATAACTGTAAAAACTGCAGCCTGAGAAAGTCATTTAAATGGCTGTGTCTTGTTTTGCCTGCAGTTCCTGTTATTTTCCTTCACAGCAACACATTTTGTGCTACTGAAAAATAATGTACATGTGATTAGTTGTGTATTTGTGTAGCAGTCTGAAAGTCACCCCGTCTCTGCCTCACAGTGGCAGGTGTGTATGAGCACATAATCATCTGAATCACACATATATATATATATATATATATAAACATATATAAGTACACTCTACATGTGTGTGTGGCTGCAGAGGGTTGGAAGGGCACTGGGGCCAAAGAAAGGGTATAACCTGTGACTTTCCCTTTTTCTGGCCCCAGAGCTCCATGTGACATACCTGTTATTGACACTGAGCATTCACGGGCTCCTGTGGGACCCTTGAACTTGCGAGGCAGTTCCTGGGAGCAGCACTGGAGGGCTGAAGAGTTCAGCACAGTTAATGTTCAACCCTTTTGATCTCTGCCGAGAAGTCGCATTCCCTGAATTCCTCACTAGCATTTCCAGCGGTAGAGACTATGAATGGCTCTACAGAAGACAGTTAACACTCTCCCATACCTTCTTTTTTTCCCCTCGCTTCGGAAAAGCACCACAGGAGGAATAAAACACAGCTTGGGGGTTGTTAAACTGTGGCGCTTACTGTCAGGAAATGCTTAGCTAATTTGCTCTTTTTGACAGTTTTTTTTATTGTCGTCCTGTAAATTTCTTTCTATCAACGATGGCTACATCACTTGTTAAATTTACACCCGAATGACTTTTGTGTCTAACTGTGACAAAAGCGAGCAGAGAATAAAGTGAACTCCACGTTGAGTGTCATGATATCATGGCGGTCTCCATTAATCATTGCCAAACACGATGAGCTCATACTGTTTTGATGTTTTTTCGGTGTTTAACTTGTCCCGTGTTCCCTTCATTTGCGTATTCACCAGATCTGGTCAGAGTGACCCACGACTGCAGGGAACTAAGCAATTGAGCAATAGGTCAAGTGTGGGTGAATGATACAGCTCTGTTATCTAGAAAGAACAGAAAGTCTTATCCTAACCTGTGTAACTGTGTACCCTCCATGTTTGGACATTTACTGCCTGCTGACTGTTACTGCATTACAGCCTCAGACATCAAAGCACCTTTTTAATGACAATAAAATGATCACGCCGGTGGGGGGAATGTATTTAGTAATTTGCTTAAAACGTCTGCCATGTGGATGCCAGACATCACTCTCTGAGCGTGAGATAAAACTCAGCAGATGTCACAGCAGAGAGTAACAATTTATCGCCATATGAATAATATGACGCCCAGCGCAGTGATCTCTCTGAGTACACTATAAAATGCTGATTGATTGTGTGTGAGATTTTTTTCCCCTATTGTTCAAGCCACTGGGCTTAGGAGGTTTAGTGTGAGAGTGATTAACTAATGGAGGACATAATCCCAGGTAAGAGTCAGACGCTGGAGCCCAAAAGCACAATGAACAGCCTTCAGTTAACCTCAACCAAAACGCTGAGATTGCAAACCACGAGCCTCCGTCACCTGGCAGACTTTATTCTTAAGTGCCGTCTGTGCTGAAGAGGACTGGACAGTTGTTCACAGACCAAAGGGACCCAATGACGTTGACGTTGGTGACCCTCGTTGTCTTTGTGGACCACACTTACTATTGAACATTAGCTTTGTTTCTGGGAGTATGGTGTTGTATGGTGGGCTCTCTGTGTTTTGGAATACTGTTCTGACCCGCATCGTATGGTAAAGAGAGCTTTGACCCACACAGACAATACCTGTTTGGAGAATAAATGTTTCAGTACAAAGAATCTCAAGTATCTCAAGAACAGCTTGACAGGGTGGCTTAACGTTTTGCACAAACGTTCTCTGGGAGTCAAAGTTGAACTGAAAATCTTTTGGTGGTCAAAGGTCAAAGGTCAAGGTTGCTGTGACCTCATGCTGGTCCGTTCTAATGAATGCGATATCTCAGGAACACCTTGAGGGAATTTCTTCAAATTTGACACAAACGTTCACTTGGAGTCGAGGATGAAACTGAGCAGATTTCGGTCAAAGGTCATGGTTGCGAATGAAATGAACTAAAGGCTGCAAAACTAAAAAGTCTGTTACAAATTGAAGGTTCCTGGTAAAGGAACGTATGAACAGTTTATAATGCAAGGACAGTGGATGCAACCGATTGAACTTTCATCATTCTCAGTTTTTTTTGCCATTGCATGCTTCTGCACACCACTGATACGTGTAATATCCTTGTTTCTGAACCAAATTACATTGCATATCAACATTTCTGACCACCGCTCATGGCGCTTTTGGTGTGAACATAAATGTACATTTTTCGCATGAGACGCAATAAAAAATGACTCACAGCGCGTGTAGTAATATTTAAACTAAAGCCAAAGCCCTTTTATTGCCTAAACATTCACCTCCTCCCCATTGAGAAAAGGCAGCAACAGATCCTTCGCATTTTTTGGTGGAAGTGATAAAAATATACAGTAACATAATCCTTATCATATACCTTTTTGCTGACTCTTATGATCAGTCGTATTTTATCATTTGATAGATATAAGCCTTATTTGACCCCCTTGGAGAATCTGGTTTGCCACACACTCACAAGGTATTTCATCATAACATCACACCACTAATGATAGACATGCTCAATACTCTCAAGGCATTTCACATGCTCGTAAACATCCCGACCACAGATGAGACAGGACCAGGTCAGCTGGGCATACTGATGATTTACTTATTTAGAAGTTGCTTTATTTAGATCATTTTAAAGGGATGAAGTGCTAAAAATACCCCGATGCATTACGAGAAAAAATACCCAACGATCAAAATGTGGGAAGGAAAAAATGTGTTTTTTCTCCTTTCTTTTCTATGAATAGAGTTTTGGGTTGTTGGTTTCAATACAAAGTGCTGGATTTTAACACCAACAGACACCCGAGTTTGCATGCTGAGCTTCATGTTAGGTAAAGCTGCGGTAAGACCATGATTGTGGTCAAGTCATGCATGATTTATTTACAACAAAAGTTCTATTTTAAAGTCTCCCTCCACTCAAAAACGTCAGTGGGCTTTATTGGTTGAGTTTCACTGTGAAAATACACAGATTTACACGTGAAATCTAAGTTTGAGGTGTGTGCGCATTTACAAGCAGGATTTGCGATGTCAAAGACGTTTTGGAGCCAGTTGTGATCTTTTATGCAACATTTGCCGGTGCATTGTGGGAACCTGAACCTATCACTGCTCACACGCTGAAAATTGTCTTGAGAGGTTATGTTGTGTTTTCTGAGCCTATTGTTTGTTAGTTAGTTTGTCTTGCCAGGAATACGCAAAAGTTGTAATGGCAATTTTTATGAATCTTGGTAGAGAGGTAGGGGATGGCCAAGGAGGGACCCGTTTGGATCAGATCCAGAGAAAAGGGTGGAGGCTGGTTGTTATAAGGGTTCAGTTGTATTAGCAGACTGTGGGGCTTTGGCAGCGGTATGCGCTCTCAGGGTGCCTTTCTAGTTTATTTATGTCAGCAGAAACAATTTGTAAAATGGAAGGTTCATTAACAGCATTTTCTAATTACCACCTTGTCCAGGTGAACTCGTCCTCAAACAGGACCTTCACGTCTAATGAACAAATGGCTCGATGGCTTTATATGGCACTTTTACTTACCCCATATGGCCCTTTGTTTCCTGTGGGCAGTTTGTCAGTTGTTCTGCCACTCAATCAGCCAAAGAATGAAACAAGCATCTGAGCATGTGCATCACCAGCCGGAAGGAAAATGGTTTGAACGTGTGAACTGATTGCCTCATTGTGATGGGCAGCACCGTTCAGGCTGATGTAAGCGGGCAGACGAATGGGGTTGGATGGGGGTTCACTATGAGCTAAGACCTGTGTGGCTTTACAGTGACATCAGGGGATGGATGATATAATCCTCTTACTGTACACCGTGTGCAGTAATGGGCTGTGTAAACTTAGGGAAGACCTTCCCTCGGCTCGGCTCGGCTGCCCCCCCAGAGACACCGGAAAGGCGACAGAGAGAAAGATGACAGGCAGCTCAAAATTTCCACATCACACGAAGTGAAACAGTTTGTTCTGTACTTTATTCTTTTACTGAATTGATGGCAGCAGCTGGGATTTTTATGATCTGTCTCACAGGTGTGACAGACGAGGCCATGCTGGCAATAAGTTACGCACACTGAAACCTGCACCTAATCATCTATGTGTTTTTAAAGCTAGTGTGTGACAAGTGTACATTTGAGGGAATGTCACAGTGTTTGTGCAACTGCAGTGTGATGATGTTTTATGAGTATGCGTTACAGTTTTGAGTCCCTGAGCAGAGTATCACTACTGTCTGTGCTACTAACCTTCATGTTTGACATTGTTTTCTATAATTCGTGAAGTCTCTCTCTCCTTTAGGAGTTTGCATTTTGCACTGTGAGGATACACTGCAAGTAGAGGAGGGTGCAGCTTTTTCAAAGGCCCAGTTTTTCTGCTTTCTGCGGGGAATGTTGGGTTAAAGGTTACAACTTAGCTACTGTACAAACAGTCGCTGTAAACTGTGCAACAGCTGTCGTGCACCTCCCGATGTCACCTCTTTACTTTGTTTTCTGAGGGTTTTAGATTTGTGCCTCTTCAGAATTCAGCTTCCACGGATTTAATTTAGTTTGTGGTACTCACGGCACAGAGCAAAATGAAATCCAAACATCTCTTTCCCGTAACATTGCCCCTGTTACTTGGGATAATGCACAGGCTTCCTTTGGGAATACTTTAATAGGACACAGTTCCAGATGAAAACTATCCACAGTGAGGTCTGTAGATTATCCAGAGTAAACAGAATGTTTTTTTGAAAGACAAAAGCTTGGCTGCACCAACAGGGATCTGTGTTGTTCTGGGAGGTGGTCGTTTGTTGACGTTAGCAGAAGAACTGCATTGAAGAACTCAGGAGCGAGCATCACCATTTTGATCACAAACCTCCCTCAGTTTGGTTTTTTACTATGAAACCGAGGTTAAATTCAAATCTTTTGCACCAAATCTTTCAAATCGAATTCAAAATGCGATCCAGTATGAACTCTTAACTCACACTTGAAGAGGTTTAACTTTTATAATGGTTGCCTTTCTGAGACGACAAAATCAAGTTCCTTCCAGAAATTAAAGGACACATTTCTTTTTTTTAATCTTCAATTATTTGGCCATATTGCCAGAAATTAGAGATTCTCTGTCAGGCTGTGAGTAGGCTAACTAACTACATTTTTAGCTACTAAACAAACAATGTAGAATTTAGTTAAGAAATGCAAAGCAGTTGAAAGTTAACATTTCCCCTCTTTTTATACTTACTAGATCCCAACAGCACAGCATTCCATTCATTCATTCATTCATTCATCTATTTATTTACTTACTTAACTTGAATTTGGGTATACAAGCATACCCAGTAAACGTGAATATGGATTTACACATTTTGAAGCTATTTTAGCTAAACTGTGATTAAGTACTCAACTAATCTGATCTAACTAATCTAAATGAGTCTTTGTTGGTGCAACACAAGTGCTGTTGAGTTCTTCAGCTGTCGGTTTTACTCAGGTAATGGCAGGAATCTAAGCAGTGCAGACATCAAGACTTTGTCACAAAAATAAAATTCAAATCTGGGTGTCTAGATGCAACTTTGTGTATAATCATACAGTATGTTTTTTGTGATTTGCGTGAACCAGGCCTTTAACAAACCTTCACAGGATTAGCAGCAGCTACACACTGAGAGGCCTCAAGCTTTGAGATGTGTCATCCACCTCTCCCC
>JAPQRN010000014.1:10338900-10351198 GCA_037367275.1 Coranthus polyacanthus | reverse complement strand
CATTGCAGCCAAATTAAAGGATGTGAGTTCATGTCTCAGTTCAGTTCAGCGCTAACGGACCTGCTTTTGACATGATCTGACCTGCTTGGCCTCCTCATCGCTACTTGCAGCTATGTTTCATGTATGTTAATATCATGACATCATTACGACATTGGCCGGTGAATAAACATGCAGAACGGGGTTGAGATTTTCTTTAAAGTTTTTCATTTCAACAACATCCATGTCCACGTTCAAGATAAAGATGCCTAAAAGACTGGCCAATTAAGCAATAACCTATGAACAGTGTGAATTGGTTTAATATGAAACCAAGCAAAGTGCCTGGTAGTATACACAGCTTCTTTTTGATCATTTGCCCTTGAGCTACAAGCTCCTCGCTCACACTCAGCACCTCCAGCGAGCTGGCAGATGAACTAGGAAGAGGGTTTCTCCTACTCTCAGTCAGTAGACTCACTCAGTTGAACTACAATCCCTTCTTTGTTTTCTTTCACTCTAATGGCTTCTTTATAATTTCTTCCTCTGTTCAAAGGGCATGCAGTACTTGACTGGCTGTAAATCTGTTTGGAGACTAATCTGCCACTACCTACCAGCTGCTCTCTTGGCACTAGCCAGCGCCAACATTCCCGTTGCCATGGAGATAACCAGTCATGCCAGTTACACATAAGGCCTGGCGCGGCGCCGAGCGGGCCGTGTGTAGCGAGCGTGTGCGTGGCCGTGTCGCAGAGTGTGCCTGGATAATGTGCGTTTGTATTATTAGAAGTCAAACCGTGTGGTCTGTCAACTGAAAGACAGGAAAGGTTCTTGATTAACTGCCATTACCAGCTGTTTGTCAGTGTGAGCCAGATAAGTGGTCGACTCTGTACTGTATTCCTCTGCATGTTTTTGTCTGTACACAATGTGCGCAAACAAATAAGGCAAAGTCAGTTGACCGTGGCCTTTTGTTTGATTGTCTACTTGTAGAACACAAAGTCTGTAAGGCTTTTTATCCTCCGTCCAAGCAGAGGACTGATGGGGGGCCCGCTGTACAAACAGCCTACAATTAATCCACTGCACAGTCACCTGTAGCATTATGTTCCACCATGCATGTACTTAGTTATGGCTGCTTTTCACTATGTCTAACAGGCTTAAAGTTACTTAAAAATCTCTTAAAGGTCTCTGTGTAAGATGTTGCTTGTGCTCGTATGCCTATGTGAACTTTGTGTAGGAGTCTGTGTTTTGCTGGCGGCTGAACATCTGCTGACATAAGCTCACTGCATTTGCTAACAGTATCTACTGTTGCACACTGTTGCAGCTGTAGAGGAGCAGAATGAGGCATTGAAGAACTGGAGAGGGAGAATTTTCTCTGAGGATCCAACCTGAAACCTCCACATAGAAATCAATGTACAAGGCTGGTATCACGGATGGAGGCAACAGAGACCGTCACGTTACCTTCGGAGTGAACCAGCTCACAAGCATGCGTGAATTTTCCGTAGTGCTTTCGAAATACGGTATGATTATCAAGCATTTGTTGCCGTGCAACAAAGACGCAGAGGCTGAAGGTATGTGACCAGGGAAGTGACCACAAAAATGACATGAAAATAAAAAATGTACCAATTTGCTACAGTTGCAACACTTAAAACATCGAAATAAATTCACGTCACTGACTCTGGAGCGCTCATATAAAGCCTATCTGTCTGCTCCAGAATCTTAATGCTACTATGGACAGTCTATGTGCAGTGTTGAGGCATAAAACTACAGAGCATGCCTCCTGTATTTGATCAATATGACATTAACATTACATAAGCTCCTCACTAGCCTCATAGCTGCTACTTCACACGTTGTTCAGTTCATTGTCTCATTATAATTTTTGTGTGCTCTGTCATATAAGCAAGTCATCAACAGGTCTGGCATTGTTGCTCCGATGTGACGTCCATTCATCTCTTTGTGGGAAGAAAAAAAAAAAGTTTTTTTGACGTGTTGTTGTCTTGTGTCAAAGTACTCATGACAAAACCAGCAGTTCAAAAACAAACTGTCATGCAAATTAATCCCACACAAAAAAATCCCTCATGTCAAGTGTTTAAGGGAATAAAGAGGTGTTTGTCTCGACTTGACAGTAATTACTTTTATTTTTGAATTCAGCCTTTGGTTCCATCATCCTGTACTGTATATGACTTATAGAACAGTGTTTAACAAGGTTTTTATTTGTGTAATTTGTGTGTGGTGCGAAGAGATAATTCCATATTTGATTCATATTATAATAGAAAATAAGCAGCGGTGTCCAGTACATTTTAATGGCTTTCTTTGTCTCCGTGCCTGCACTTTTGCAATATTTATATATATATATATATATATATGTGTGTTTACAATATGAAAAACTAGGTGCAAATGAGCACTGTGAGTTCACAGTCTGAGTTCACAGTTCTTGAGTAGTTGCCAAAAATGTATCTAAAATTCTTTGAGAGACTCTTTGATGCATTGAAAAGCTGTTAGTAAAAGGTGTCGAAACTGAAGCCTGAGAACGTTCAGGCCTGCCTTTACTTTTTATGAGTCACACAGGCAGACACAGGACACGCTGTGTTTGAGAACATAAAAAGACAAAACCAAAATAAACCCTTTGTTGTCCATTACAGCCCGGATGGCACATGTCACCTCCTCTGCGCTCTCTTTTGATTTTGCCGTGTTTTCTAGGTACGAGCGAGGCCTTTCGCTGAACACATCTTTGACATGTGAGGAAGCTGCTGTGGTTTGGTTGCCGTGGAAACCAGGTGAGAGCATGTGCTGTGTGTGTGCTCTGATGACATCATACATTCCATGACGTCGACATGGCAACAGTAAAAGGCAGAGAGGGGAGGGGGCGACTCAGACGCCTCTGTGTCACTGTGAGTTTTTTTGTTTTTTTTGTTTAATTGATCCTCTTTAAGCTGCAGGGACTTCACAGGGAAGTCATAGGCTGAGTTGTTCCCATCTGTTTATAATATCACTTAAGCTCCATCAGTGACATATTTCTTATTATCTTTAATAGTATTTAGCTCAAACCTTAGGATCAAACCTAAACTAAAAACTATTGTTTGACAGAACAGACTTTGAAAAGCCCGCTAAAGCAAGTTTATTGCCCTATCTATATTCAAACATAAGCTTCTTATTTAATGATTGTTATTTGATTATACACAAATGTTGTATTACATTGAAATACAAAAAAAGAATATATT
Organism: Coranthus polyacanthus; assembly: GCA_037367275.1. Lineage (NCBI taxonomy): Eukaryota > Metazoa > Chordata > Actinopteri > Kurtiformes > Apogonidae > Coranthus > Coranthus polyacanthus. Next base: position 10,348,013 of record JAPQRN010000014.1, on the reverse strand, counting down.
GGATCATTCATGAAGGACTGTTTTAACCCTTTAAATCTTCCAGCGTCTCCTTTATCTCCCACCTTTATCTTGCTTAGCTGAGAACAGTAGATAATATGAAGCGGACTGAAAACATCAAATTCCCACTTATGTGGCACTCGAACATGGATTACCAGCTTCCTGGTCTGTAGATGTTATTACGCTTAGATTGAAATTCACCTCCTCCAGACATTATTGCAGACAGCTATTCAGGTTCAGCTCTAAGTCTCGGCAAGAATCACCAAGGATGAACCTCTTAAGCTTCTTTTCACAGGACTAACAAAACAGCAATATGTCCTGTGATGAGTAGATGAGTCAGTGGTCAAAAGATCTACAGGAAGCTTCTGCGCTAATCTTCACACTCCCACTTGAGACTGAAATGGAAAAAAAAAAGGGTGAAAATGTACAGTATCAGATGAGAGATCAGTCTGCTGTGACTCATGCAGGACCGAGTCTCTTTCTAACAGCTGAGGAAATCTAGTCAATTAGAGCGCACACAAAAGCACCACACCTCATATTTCATATAGATCTGTAAATGTGCAAAGCCTGCCAAGTGTCCAAGAGGGTAATTGAATGAATTTGTGATTAAATGAGCAAAGCATGAGTTTCGCCACAGTCCTCTAAATTAATCCTTGCACCCTGATTTGCATGCATTCAAATGCACATTGTCATCAGAATCGGAATGACTAGAAATGCATGGAAATGATTGCCAGTGTCTTGCCAATTCGAGCCCTTCCTTTTTAGTCTGTATTAATCCCCAGCTCCTGGCCTCGGGCCATGGCGGGAATATGTACTGGAGGATGGCCGCGTGCCCTCTCCCTCTCAGCTGCCTCCTAATCTTACCCCCAGCCACAGGCTTGCTCCGACCCCGCGGCCCTGCCTGTGCGGTCCAGCCAATCTCTCCTCTGGTTCTCTCCTGCCCCCTAAAGCACAAAAAGTAGAAGCCATGAAGCAGCCTGTGATGGTCAGTCCCGGTGGATCTCTGCCTGATTTCCTCAAGTATTTTTGAACAAAGTAGGATGACTCTGAGGAAAATGCAATGCACAGCTTCATATGGATGCTTCTCTAATGCATTAACAATGCCATATATAACTTTACATTACAAAAAGTAGCTTTGACTGTAATCTTCCTCAGTGTTGTATGGATGCCACCAGATGATAGGAGAGGGAGAAATACTGTTTGGCAATCAAATATTCCCATGTCGTTGGTTTGCTGGCGTGCTTCTTTGAACCTTCTTGATTCACATGCATTCCTCTCCCAATAGGAGCTGTCACTTTGTGTGGACATTGTCCCCTCAGTGTGTGTGGCTATAAGGGAGCGTCTGATGTCCACTCTGGGCCACTTGTCTATGATGTGAATGGGAAGACAATGAGACCCCCAGTGGCTCCCTCTCTCCATGACCCGCCTGGGGTCTGATTTGCCTTGGCAAGGGGGACAGAGGCCCAAAACAAAGCTGAAGGAGTCTCCAGTGAAGGGGTGCAGAGGTCAGCCCCAACGCCCAACTAACAGGCCCGTCCTCTAGTTTAGGCTCCTAAATGGGAAAGGGACACAGAGGCGTAGAGACAATGGGATAAAAGCGACCTCCAAAACCATTAAATTCTGAGGAAGTGATGGCCGTGAATGATGACAGAGAGTGAATAGAGTCTCTTGAGGTGGGAGGTACGCTCGTTTAATGACCATGGATGCTCCATTATGGTAGCCCTGGGAGGTGGTGATGAGGTGGTACATTTTTCCCATTACGCTTCTCTTCTCCCAATGAGGAGACAATTCCAGATTGATGCAGGAATCCCGGTCAGGACTGTATAGACCCCCGCTGCGAATCTCAGCGCAGGGGACAACGTGACACCACCCGGGCCCCTTTAGACGCAGGACGAGTCAAATTACTGTTTGTGTAACATCGAGCCTTTCAAAGCTCCCCTAAAGGACATTTTGATTGATGGACTTTCCCTTTCGCATTGAGTGAACAAGAGGATGTGGTCATACAGTTCATGGCTCCAAAGTGTGCACGATAATGGATGCGGCTCTGATTGGTGTTAGCTATTCAACTTTGTCAAACTTTTCTAAAGGATAAAAGGGATCAGTATGGTAATGATGATCCTGGGCATCTATTTATCACTCTAACAGCGATATGAAGGACATTCTGTAGATCTACAGATACAATAAACAAGTAGACAGCTGAATATGTTGTTCACAGTATCTAAAACATACAGGTTTTCTTCCATAAATTAAAGGTAATCCCCGTTGAAGCAGATTTATTTTGGTGTCTACATTAGGATTATATCACCGCCACATGTTGCATGTTTATCCTTGACATTAAGTGTGTTTACTGTACCGTCCCAGGGGAGTACACTCCAATTTATTATTAACAGGATTTAATCCGTCAATTAAATTGACTCAATGCAATAAAATTGCTCAATGCAATAAATGTTGCCATATGTTTTTAATGGATCCATAAAAGCAGGATTTCCATGTGAGTGATAAGATGCTGTGATCTTTTGCATGACTACAGTATAAGAGCAATGTTCAAGCATGTATTTTCATGAGTTACTCATTAGTTACTGCTTCTTCTTCTTCTTCTTTTCTGTCTTAATCTTTTTTTTTGTTTTAAGAGTTTTTTTTTCTCCTGTTCTCTATAACCACCCTGGTAACCAGCAGTGGAAGAAGTATTCAAATCATTTCCTTAAGTAAAAGTATTTATAGCACACTGAAAGTACTCAGCTACAAGTAAAAGTTGTGCATTCAAAGGTATTATCAAACAGCCCGTTTTTGTGATCCAGGAGGGTTTTCAAAGAGTTTATTTAGTTTAAGAAAGTCTCCAAAAAAAATCAGCACTTTTGGACATATGTGAGTTTTCACCAGACAGGAAGGGGATGTAAGTAGTAACTAAATCTGTCAGACAAATGTAGTGGAGTAAAAAGGCCAATATTTGCAGCACAAGTAAAGATATAATAACGTAGAAGTATAAAGTTGCATAGAATGGAAATTCTCAAAATACAAGTACCTTAAATTTGTACTTAAGTACTTTAATTCAGCAAAATACTAGTAACATTTTAGGTTTGCTCCAACATATTGTTGGCTTCGTCTTCTGTGTGCACTTTCCATTTACGTTTAGGGTTGCTTTAAATTTTTAATCTGCATTTATTTTTGTTGCAGTAAGCAACTTACCCTAACTAAATATTACATATTCAGGACTGAAATCAGCTCAGGGACATCTTCAGCAGACTTGGTTCCTTACGGTACATTCTTAGACATTTCCACATGATAAGTATGGGGATTGTGTCTTGGTCTGATCCATCACAGACTACTGTTTTCATAAAAGATATTTCCATTTACAACCAATGGGGTTTTCCCTTGACAGACAAGGCAGCGGAGTCTGATTCTGTATGCATGAAGTCTGTGTACATCTGTAGATTCAGATGTTACTCCAGCTACATGTTAAAAACCAGAAGCATGTCTAGACTGTAATTATGTAGCCGCAAATAGCCTGATTTAAGGAACGCAGCCACATGTTTAACGAGTCCTTCACCAAAACACTTCACAGCTGTCTGTGACTGCTCAGCTTTGTGCTGTCAGGGGGATTTGACTTTTTTTTTTCATAAAGAAAAATGCACGAGTCCAGCCAAAAATAGGCATTCCGCACTGAGATGAATTGCTTGCAGGATGATATCCTATAGCAGTTCTCTAGAGCCGCACGTGGCTCAAATCTTAGATCGGCAAACTTTGACCAGAGATAAGGAATGCGGTCTTGTGATGCTCAGCGCAACACATTTACAGCACACTGGGACATATGCATAGGTTAGGTCAACAAAAAACAGCCAGGCATGAGCTCCATATATGTCAAAGCCACTTCTGCACACTCTTTTAGTTCTCTGTCAGATGTTCAAGTGAAAGGGGCACTACAGGCTGAAGTGCACTTACAGCATCTTTGAGTTAAAGTGCTTCGCACCAAAAATCACGCGATGCCGAAACATTCCTAGATTTTCAACCTGGGTTAATAAAAGATTATGCCAGTGTCTTTTTCTCTGTCTGTTTTTTTTTTAAAATGCAGCTGACACAGGAGAAGGTGCAGATCATCCACTGGCATGAGGATTTATCCGATCAAAGCTGGTGCACTCAGCCTTTCACCGAGGGAGCGCCTGCTGCCTGCAGATGGAGAGCCCTGCTGCTGGCTGAGTTAAACAGGCTGTGGTGGGAGTAACGAGGGGGTCGACTCAAACTGTTAACTAGCAGTAAGCATGCTAATATGCTAATGTGAATATGCTAATCACAATTCTCGCATTGGTGCAGGGGTTTAGCCTGTTTCACCTCTGGGAGAGTCTGGCTGTATCCAGTGCGAGATGAGACTCATTTTTGTGAGGGTTTATTTCGTACAACATTTAAGTCATGTAATTAGGTATATATTTAAAGCTTCAATGCGTGAAATTTGCACTCGCTTGTGTGCACACATGAAGGTTGTGTTGGAGTCTGTTTTGTGCGTTAGCTAACTGCATTTCTTTCTTTCTTTCTTTCTTTTCTTTCATCTAAGCCATTTAAACATTGTACAGAGACATGCTGTACAACGATGTCATGAAAAGAAATACAAGAGATAGTTGCCTGAACAATAAAACAAAGGCGTCCGATTCCATTTCTGAGCTAATGGTAGCTAGCATTGCACGCTGTTGCTGCTGTAGAGGAGCCGAAGTGAGACAGTAGACATTAAAGTGTTCACACACACTGACGACGTTTATCAGCAGTAAACCTAGTATTTCACTATATGTAAGTACATTTTTTGGGTAATTTAACGCTATAAAGCTACAATCTAAATGTAGACAAGAATTCACGAAAAACCAAACAGCTCAAATTAAAATGACTAATTTCTTGGACCAGTTACATTTGAATCACCATGGTAATCATCAGCACAAGACAAGACAAGACAAGACACAAAATGGATCAGGTTTTGAACCAAAAAGTGATTTGGGAAACCAGGGGAAATATGACTCTGAATGTATTTTGGTCATTATAAGCTTTAATGAGCAAAATAGAAACTGAGAAAACATGTATTTACAGCCCAATATTTTTTTTTTTCCTTTTTTGTCAAGTAGAGTGTGTTTTTTCTTCCTCGCTTTGATTTGGGAACATGGTTTTCTGGTTCTGCCCTAGACTATGTTAAAGCGAATGTGTACATTAAAGCAAGAAAAACGAGAAACCACACCCATTAGAACTAAAATACAGAATTTAAATTGTTTCTGTTTTCTTTTTGAAATGATTTTATTCTCTTTTTTAGATAAAAGAACAAAGAGCAAATCAAGAAGAGTCTGTTTTTAGAGAACGGCACCGTATTTGTGTAATAACCCAACTACAGTGCATGTTTCTTGTTTAAGGCTCATTGTTTGTTCATTAAATTGGGAATTTGCTTTTGTGTCCAGTGCAGTGCAGCATACATAATTTAATTTTCCATCCATAATAACCCCCACCCCCCGCCCATGACTGGTGTCATGGCCCTGGAACGAGTGAACTAGTCTTGCTTTTGATTTAGCCGTAATTAAAGTGGACTGATGGACAATTAGTCTGGTCTAATTTCCAGGACAGCACTGGTCTTATTCTCACCTTTGAACCCAGGGGCTCGACACCAGTTTGACCCGCCGGGCTGAGTCTGCAGAGGGCTGAGTCGGGGTCACATGAGTGAAGAGGTCATCCATACTTTGATAGGCCTGTGGTCGTCTTGTTTGCAGTGATTTCACAGATGGGCATTCACTTTTGTTGTCACTTAAATGTTTAATGGCATCAGTGTTGCTGTATGAACTTTACTACCATCTGTAAGTAAACATTTAACCCACCTTTTGTTCTTTAAGGCATTCAATCTATAATTAGATGAGAAATATAAAATAAGATCACTACTTTTTCTTGAGGTTACACACACACATAAATATAAATGTAAGGACAATGAATAACTATAAATTGCCCCTAATTTGTTCCACACTCATTTTCCTCAATGATACAAAGACACAGATTAGATCTTGCAGTGTTAACCTCCTTAAACCCCTGAAAAGAGACTCTGGAGCCGCAAGATTGTCTTAGTGAAAGCAGTACGTTTTCCTTAGAGACTTTCTCTGAAATAAAAAGTAATTTAACAGGAAACTAAGTAACTGATATTTGACTTTAGCGCTGATACCTCTAATCTTGAGCAATTATCTAAAAGAGCTGGTGTTTAGAATCAAAGTATCTGGTGTGGCACGTGCCTGTTTTTTTGTTTTTTTTGACAATTCAAGTTAAATGCCCGATAACACCCATTTTGTTAGAAATTTAAAAACAATGACCCTCCCAGTTAAGGCAGCCTTTCATTTTAATTAAGTGAAGCTGACCTATTTGTGTTGCCATTGTTTCGTCAGCCTCATTAAGATCTTCACGTCAGCTCATCTCCCCCTAAATGTCTCAGGTCACAAATGACAGGAAATACACTGTTACCTAAACTCAGTGTCCTGTTTTCCAACAATTTAACTGAAGTAGATTTCATTTCAGATGTTTGCAAATACACAGCAGTGCATGTGATTTAAATAGTGTTTCCACTGAAGTGCACTGATGTACTCATTAGATATAGTTTCATATTACATCAACTCGAATATCCTCTTTTCAGGTCCTTAAAGGAAATCATCAGTTTTTCTGAAACCCCCATGTTATTACCACCGTTACCTTGATGCCTATTCAAATGGTTTTCACTCTGTTGAATATATATGTAAATATGTACATGCACATGCCATCAGATGTTCAGTGTTTACGGTCAGAGCACACAAATAAAAAGCAAGTCGTCTGGAAACAAATGAGCATTGAATAGCAATCGAGGCAATCAGTTTGCCCGTGACACAGATTGTTGTAGGCGCTTGTTAAAAGCTCTTTTGAAAAAGACGCCTTTAATTAAAAACAGCCCCGGGCTGATTTTTTTGGGGGGCTCGAAGAGTTCAGGAAACATCTTGTTAAATCTAAAAATGCGATGTAAAAGTTTAATCTAAAATATTTTCCACTCAAGTGATGACCTTTATCAGCTGCTCGCAGACATCAGACACATGGCAACAAATATACAGGTAACTGATGCGCGGGTTGTCATAGCAACAGGGTGAATCTATCACCGCATTGTGCTCCAAATTCAAGGCCAGTTTCTAAAAGGTTTACACCGTCCTGTTGCTATATCTAGTATCTGTCTGTTGTTCAAAGTAGCACCGCAGAGACTTTTGACACGAGGCTTACTGGGAAGTCGAAAAGTTGACGCACGTGACGAGCCTCCACTTTTTGCATTCTGACAATATGACAATGTGTTATCGCAGAGAGATCCTAATATAGCAACAGCAGCAGAAGAAAATCTCAGACAAAGTGTGAAACCCTGACATATGTTATTACCCAGAGAACAATACCCTGCAGCACTGGAATGTGTTCACGTGATCGATATATGCTTTTCTTTATGTCCTATTCTGAGAAAACGCTCAGATACTGTATAGACACATCTGGACGACAGCAGCAGCAACAACAGACACTCATCTGTTTCTGAAGATTAACACACAGGTTAAGTGTACCAGCACAGGAGAGACATTTCTTTGAAATTAAAGAGGATGAAGGATTCCACTTGTATGGCCTTGATTTACGTGTAGTCAGCAGCTCTCAAGGGTGCAGTGATGTAACAGGATGGATATGCACCTAAAGGTCCTGCGGGCCATGAGAACATGCAGCCAACACAAACACAGACAGACACTTAAAACAACAGAACAAAACAGCAACGACTCTTTGAAGAAATTAATATACTTTAGCCACTGTGAAAAGAAGCATCAGTAAATATTCCTGTTGCTCCCCAGCAGAGTTTTGGATGTGGCCCTTGTGCGTTCACTTTGAACAGCAGGGCTTAGATCCCATGCGAGTTCTGAGAAGCAGCGAATGTGCGCGGACTGACAGCTGATTGCACTATGGTTTAATCTTGTTAGGGATTTTCAAAAGTGCTGCGTCCACTCAGATCTGGAGATAGGAGCGCCGTGCAGCCTTTGTGTGCAAAATTTCAACGCTCCCAAAAAGGGGGACAAAGGGCCCCCCTGGTGATGTCATTCCGCTGTCAGCAAGCAGGCCCTCGCTGCAGGAGAGGGGCCAGGACAGGACATGCTATGACCATCGTCCCCCCCCCCAACGCAGCCCCCAGCGCTTCACCCTGACCCCCTCTGAACCAACGCACCGACCCCTGATATGAAGTTCAAGACCGAAATCAGACTTGAAGAGACATATATTTAATGTGTTTGACCCTAAATCTGCCCACAGGACCTCAGATCCGCACAAATGACGCATACATGTCACGTTTCTTACGATATGCGTCACTCCTACCAACTTCCAGTCATATTCAGTTTACCGCCCATGCCATGAAAGTGCAGCTGTCCGTGTGGATGTGTTCCATGAGCTCCTATATTTATCGGGCCAGTGTCTTGTCCGTACACAACTGACAATTCATCCACATGTGACACATGCTGCAGGACTCTATGTTGTGTAATAGTACCTACTTAATGTGTGTAGGCAACTGTGTATGACCTGCCTGCTAAGACACCAATCACATGTAAATATGTTACGGTAACCAAACAGTTCTCCATATTTGTGGCTGCGCCTGATACAGTAGCCGAAGTCTCAGTCACCAGTTGTAAAAATGAATTATTGTCACACTGAAACGTTTGACTGACAATCACGTTTAGCTTGTTATTTGCCGTCATTTAAGTCATTCAAATGTTTTAAATAGACAGTACGTAAAAATTGGATGTGTAATTGTTGTCTTCTTAAACATGTATGTAATAAATAGCTTACCCTTTAATGACCTCTAACTCCACTTAACTTGACTCTACTTAATCTAAGCCTAACATACGGCACAAATAGAGTTTGGCCTCTGGGCACTTTTGTGTCTTTTTTTACTTGCAATGTGAGTTGTGCGAGGATTTGTTGAGCCAGCGCCACATTCCCTGAAAACAGCTTCATAAATCTCAGTTGTGTGTGTGTGTGTGTGTGTGTGTGTGTGTGTGTGTGTGTGTGTGTGTGTGTGTGCGTGTGTGTACGCGCGTGTGAGTGTGTGTGTGTGTGTGAGTGTGTGTGTGAGATAAACA
>JAPQRN010000014.1:10312788-10334528 GCA_037367275.1 Coranthus polyacanthus | reverse complement strand
ATCTCTTCCTCACACCTTCCCCTCCTCTCCTCCTCTGTGTTTGTGTGTTTGTGTGTGTGTGTGTGTATGTCAACCCTCTCGCCCTCCTCCTATAGCCTACGGTTGCTTTATCAAACAACCTCCATCTCAGGCCTTGACACTTACCTACTGCTGCCAAGCTGCGCAGACACACACGCACACGTGTGGATACAAACGAACACGCACTCAACGCACATGCAAGTAAAACAAAAGCATGCACAACAAATGCACAAAGCAGTACACACATGGAAACAGTTACTCATGCAGACAGACAGGAAATGATGCCGAGAGGAATGCACACACACTCATCCCTCTCATAGGCATGAAACTGCTCTGATCTAGTGGTGTAGATGGGGAAACACCCACCATTTGTGCAATGAGAAATGTTAGGTTTTGTAAAATGAAATTCTGGGCGTCATATCAGAGGATAATTAAAATATGACTGTGAGGAGTGCATTGCCCTTTTTTATTAGAGCAGCCACACGTAATAATAAAATACAGTGAAAAGCTTTGATTCCAAATTTGAACAATTTTCACACATTCACCTGTTTTCGGATCAAAACACAAATCGTTCACAGGCGACAGGAAAATTTCACAGGAAAAAAAACGATACTTGTTGAATGTAGGTTAGACACAGTATCTTTTCTTCACCCTTTTTTTTTTTTTTTGTTGTTGTTGTTGTTCTTTTAGAGCTGGCCAAATAAAAAAATGATTTTTGATACTATTAGACGGATAAACGCAGAAGAAAGCCACCAAAAAATACAGACATATACACAAACACGGTTAATACTCACTTGGTTCAGGTTCGTTTCGAGTGCGTGAAGAAACACGCACATCAAGCTTTAAAGATCAATCAAAATGTAGTTTTCTTTGTTAGATCGCTCTTTCTTATGATTTCAGAGAGTAATCCAGTTTCTCGCAGGCATTCAGTTGATCTTTTTCCCCCCGATTATAATAAATCAAAATAGGATAGCGCGCGTCTGTTGCTGAAAATCACGTTTTGACACCGTTATTGCCGAATGTTACTTATAGCTTATGGTCATGCTGATGATGGCAAGGGATGAGTCTTTTCGGATGAAATGAAGCAGAAGTCCCCCTGAAAACTGGCTCTTTTTTTTTTTTTTTTTTTTCCTTTTTTTTTTTTTTTTTTTTTTTTTTTTTTTTTTTTTTTTTTTTTACTGTGACGATCCCTGAGTCAAGGTGAGGTTTGAGTTTCATTACAAGACAGTTTTAATGACCAGGTTAAGGGCTTGGAATTCCCACAACCTGAACATATGAGGAGGATTTAGCTTGGCTCTTTTGTTCCTGACATGAAACAGCACATTGTTAACCATGGCCTGAAGGCAGAGCGGCCAAAGTGCAGTACAACAGGTTAGAAGCATTGCTTACTGGGGTTTCAGCGGGCTTCTCTAACATTCATTCTACCCATATGACAAAGAGTTTTTAGGTGCATGTTCGCTGGCAACGTTTTTTTTCTAGTTAGCGATGTAGTAAACAAAAGCACAAGACTTTGACACCAGAGACCAGAGTTTGCACCCTGACTCTTGTGTGCGGTTAGGTTTAGGCAACAGAAACACTAGAAAAAGATGGTGGGTTCGGTTGCATAGTAATGAAGTCAACATGTTGTGTCTTGTGCGTCACGTAATGTTAATTTAACCAAGGATGCGCAATCTTCTTTTTTTTTACCTTGACCAAGTGCTATAAATGGCTAAACATGAACACAACACAAGTTGAGCAATGCTTTAGTTGCCATTTAGTGATGACTGCTAACAGAAAAATACACAGAATCAGAATACATTTTTTTTTTATCTTTATTTTTAAGTGATTTTGATTTGATAAGCAGATTGGGAACTTTATAAAACACTATCAATCAGTAGTAGATATTTCATTGTCAAGATGCAGTATTCAGAAAATGTTCAGCTGCAACTATTAACAATGGTGTTGTATAAAAGATCAAAATCTTTTATACAATCCTCCATCACAGAATTTTATATCACAGACAATGGTTTAAAATAACAGTGATGTACATTATCACATTTTCGTCTTTGTTTGGAACAAGCAATTCCTGTTCAGAATTGCTCCGTTCTCCTTCACGTTCACTCTCCTCCATGTTTGTTTGCATTGCCTTCGTGATAAATCTCTTCCTGCGTCCGTGTAGAAGAATGCAAAGTGCCCACATGACAAAAAATATTACTGTTAAAAAGTGAGATTTGCAACGTCACAATAGCATAATATGAAACCATAGATGGCGTTCTATTGTCATACAGTACATATCCTCATATCGCCCTAAAATTGCCCTAATTTTGAAGATTGAAGAATCATTCGCCAAGGCTATTTAAATTGATCACAAACTTTCTTGTCTTCAAATCTTGCATCAGAACTTCCCCCATCAAACGGCCTGGTTTCAAAAAGAAAACACACTCAACGGCCTCCAGTCTTTGCTTCAATAAAGACTAAATATCACGTGGAATCTCTCATTGGCTCATAAAAAAACACTAAAAGCTTCCTTCTGTATAGCAACGGCCATGTGTTTGTCTGTAGTTATTTGATGTGGGTGAATGTGTCAGGGTCACCGTCAGGAGGTCTCCACCCCGCTGGCGATGGACCCCATTGTTCATGGAGGACCCCCCTCTGCGTTATTGAGACATGCTGGTCATCTCCATTATTACGTGTAATTAGGTTGTTGTGCTTATTAATTCCTATTATCAGAAGAGCCCTGAAATGTCTACACGTGGCTGCTGGTGGTACGAGCTGGATCTGCAGCTGGATGTACGCTCGTGTTGCCGTCTTGTTTCCAGAACGGCAGGAAGAACACAGATTTCTCTGGAGAGATTTCTCTGTGTTATCGACTTTTATGCTCCTTTAAGGGCTAAATTTTAAGTGTTGTGTATGGATGCCCATGCACCAATGACCATCTTTCCATTTTTGTTTGTGATTCTCAAAATTAATCACGCAAATTGCATACGGTACCTGGCAATCAAGAGAGAAATAACCGTGGTTCATGGTGTGGAAGGGATGTAAAGACATGCTTTTGTGTTTCTAACAGGAATCCTGCTACATTAGAGTAATCACAGGAGACTTTTTATTTCCTGCTGGGATAATTGGCTAAAATACTTAACCCCCTTTTAGTGTTACTGGCTTGTACTGTGGTGGTCCAAACATCCTAACATCTGGTCAGCTTTCATTGAGTTTAGACTGTATTTTCTTAATGGTCTCCATTAAATTAAAGAGAAAGTTACATATTATCATACCATCTTGATGATCAGTTACAGCTCTCAGCAAGAATGTCCAACTGTTTCTATAAATGGCAGGAAATCATAAGACATAACACTTCCTTTTAGAGGCTTGGTACTAGTTTTCTCATCCTATAATCCTCGAAACTAAAGTGAAACGGTTTGGAAATAGTCTGCAGTGCTTTTGAGAACTAATCATTTCCCTACTAATGCATGGAATCAGTTTTGTGCTCAGATATCTCGGAGCTAATCGGCATTGTATTAATGCAAACGCTGAGCTTGTGCACATTGTATTTAGTAGAGGCACACAGTGGCTGATTTGTTAGATTAGACTTTTTAATTAACTTACAAATAACTAACGCTAATGAATTTGTGGCCCGACCTTCTCATTAACACAGAACATTCAGATATTTTTCTTTTGTCTTGGAGGGGGTTCTTTTTACTTGTGCTTAATATGTCAAGAAAACCAACACGTATACATGTTTTCATCACAATTATCTGAGACACAGTGTGTATTTATCCAGTTGCTATAAGTGTAATGAGCCTGGCAAAGACTGATGTGGGGTTCTGTTTGTGAAGCTACGATTATAAACGCTTTTAATTTGGTAAATTAACAGCGTTTCAAATCAATTCCTCTTTCTGTGCACAGTGTAGACTTAAAACATGTTTCCAGGCACTCAATTAGACTCTTTCACTTGCAACAACACCTTATGAATTTAAAGGTTCAGTGTGAAATATTTAGTGACATCTAGTGGTGAAGTTACAGATTGCAACCAGCTGAACCCCCACCCCACCATCTCCTACAGTCAAAAAAACGCAGTCCCTCTGTTTTGTCCCTCCCTAGACATTCTATGGTAACAAAAACACAACAATTCTCATTTTGGTGTGATTATACACTAATGAAAACATAATTCTGAATATTATATTCCATTTCTGCAATTACATCCGCCTTAATCCCCCTAAATCCCCAAACACTGGACCTTTAAGCTACACTCCAGAAATAAGAAAAAAGAAAATAACCATCTTTCATACTTGTAACCTTCACAAATTCTTTAGTAAACCTTTTTTTTTTTTAAATTAAAGGTGAATTACACATTTTAAAACGGAAAGCAATACATCTCCTTCTCTCCTTCCAGTCTCTCTTTTTATTTTTCAGTCTTTTGAACAATAAACTGTACAAAGTCTGGGAGCGGCTTTAATTTTGCTGCGGACATCATTTGCATTATTTTATAATAAACTAAATCTACTCTACCATTTGTGATATATTATGTCGGAACCAACTTGAAATCACGGCGGTGCATCTCAAGGGGTTTATCCTAATGAATACATTTTTCTAACAAATCATTAAATTTCATATCATGGGAATTTAAAAACAAAGGATTAGCATAGTAACCAGCCTTATTAATTATACATCAGGCACGTTTTTGCTTTGCTTTCTCACAATCAGCTTTCAGAGGGCCTCCGTGTGCCACCAAAGAAAAGTGCAGAACTGTGACAATAAAGTCATTATTTGTGGAAAACGTCAATAGATAAACCTATGTATGGAAAACGACATAGGCTAGAGGTCATGGTAGAAACGGTGGAAATGTGTGTGACACTAAAACACGATCTGGTCATAAGTTTGGCTCAAACCTGGAAGATGGAATATGTTGCTCTAACCCGTGGGAGCTTCTTATTGACTTAGTGAAGTTAAACCTCCATCGGATCCTGTCACTGACCTCCGTGGAACCTGAGGAATGAGGAGCTGCTTGGCAGGTGAGAAGATGAGCAGGAGGAGAGAAATGAATCCTGGGTATAGATGGACTCTGAGTCTCGCCTCTGGCTCCAGGCCCAAACCTCAGAGGGGAATGTGCAACCATAACATACTCCGCTAGAGAGGGTAACCTGAAACGTGCCCCTTATAGACCACAGTGATCACAATTTGTCTTTTTTGTTGGAAACTCCAAGAATGAGGTGACAGAGTTTGTGATCTGGTCCAGTGGTGACTTTTTTGTATGGAGCTTTTATGTATTACAGAAATCTTTCTTATTTTCTCTACAGCCACAACAATCTTCTAGCAAAGCCTGGAAACAAAGAACCCCCAGAAGATCCCAAAAACCCCAAAAGATATTTTAAGTGTAATTTTTTAAACTTTTTGGCTCTCACAACAATTTCTGTCCCACTGGTTCCCCCAGCAGGAAAAAAAACAAACATCCAGAATAGCAAATGTGATGTTCAAACTGAATCAGCCGCTCAGCACGATGGAATTCAAGGTAGCTGCTCAGTGTTTGATTTTCAGCGACTACCGTGTGAAGGAGGATTGATTGTGACATCAGTGCAAACCACCGGGGTCCTCTGCGCCTTCTGATGGAAATACTGTTTAGTGTGGAAGAAGTCAAGGTTAAAAGGCTCATGCCACAGTGGGAGAAGAGGATGTGGGAGTGGCAGTCGACAACAAGCCTCCTCAGTGTCTCTCAGACAACAAAGAGACACGGGCGCTGTCTTCAAACATTGCTGATCTGTCATTTACAGAGAAACACCAGAGAGATTTCACCCACGAATGGAAATGTGACGTGGAATTTCTGTTTGGCCACAAACTGAAACTGCCATACCTGCTTTCATTGAACAGTTTCCTCAGCTGACATTGTTTCATTCAACACCAAGTAGTGATTTTAGAGTCTGTCAGCAGCGTAGGTTAAAATGCCACTTCAACCAGCGTTCAGCGCCATTATGTTAGAAATCAGACATTCCCAACTCCCCTCCTGTGAAGGGTCAACAACTAATCTGTCTGGAGGGCAAAAACAAATGCTGATGTTAAATTAAATTCAAATGTATTGTACTTTATCAATACATGCACAGTACTTGAGCGTTTCCTTAACAAGAACCATAAGTTCAGTCAGATGCGTCCACTGTAATCTGTTCGTGCAGTTCTGTCAATTACTGGCAGTTCCTGAGGTCACAATGTCCTTTGGTTTTGATCTTTGGCCACCAAAATGTTTTCAGTCCAAGTGGACATTTCTGCCAAATTCTGTGACATTCTGTCAAACTTTTCTTGAGACGGCATGTTTTAAACGCAATGGGGACCGACCGACTGACACACCTTACAGAGATGCACCTTGGATGCTTCTAAAGATAACATAATAAAATATTTAAAATGAAAAACGGATGGAAGAGAGAAGGAGAGAGAAAGTGTAATTCTCTGTACATAAGATGTAATAGGGAAGCATAACAACACGGTCCTGTGCACTGCCATAAAAGTCACGTTATGTATTTTTTAGCTGCCCAAAATGTACATTTCATAGGATTTTACAGCATAATGCAGGATCTGGTGGGCCGGAGCCACGAAATGGACAACCCATACACCGCACACGACAACACGCATATCTTACATGTTGAACGTGTAAGTCTAGACAAACAGATTGGAGTAAAGTTTGTCCGTCCTTTTTGTTGTCTATACCTGCCCTGTTCACGAGCGGAATGACTGTAAAATGTCACGTGTTGAATAAATGCTATAAATGCTGTTGGTTTTAAGGCATTATATGCATTTTATCACCCCTCCACCACTAACACACACACACACATACGCGATCAGAAAAGCACTGGAGAGGTGTAGATATTGGGTGAATTATGTCTGAGGCTCCAGGCACATGTCAGTCTTTTACTTTACTTTCCTCTCAACTCCTTTAGCCCCACTGAGCAGATGAACATTAACAACAACAACAAAAAAAAGCCCCCGACAGGGCACAAGGTCCCCAAAAAAATTGGAAAATAAATGTCCAGAGGGCAGCACCGCCCATCAAACACACCTACTGTACTATAAGCATCATCTGCCCCGACTCAGACAACACATCAGACGAGCAGAGCGGATGATTTCTGCCCTCCCTGAAGTCCTACTGTACTCTCTCCCCATCTGCCTGACTGAGCATCTTTAATGGAGTTGCCCATTGACCTGAGTAGGCTCGTAAATCACCGTGATGGCTTTCAGAGGTTGGTTGTCCGCAAGGTAAAAGGGTCATAAAATGAATCTTTTTCAGTCATCCAAGCCAAGAATTTGAAAAAAAAAAAAAAACCCAGCAGAATCCCACTGTAACATGTCAAGATTTGTGACTCCATGAAAAGTTAAGACTTGAAATGATAAAGTTTAGTGCTGGTAGTAATCTTAACAAGCTAGTAAAGAAAACTTAAGGTAATCAAGCTGTAAAACCTGCATTAATGTATCATCTCTATATTAAATCATGATCATACTTTGTGGCATTGTTTTATTTGCCAAGCTTAGGAAAGAAAACAGAATGCTTTGTTTGGGACTGAGCTGTAAAAGAAACTGTGGTTTTGCACTAAAATAGACTTTGTTTTCGGCGTCTTGTAAGCCCATGAGGGCCGGGCTTTGACGCAAAATAAAAGAATCAATCAATCACGCTGTGGCTACACTTCCTCAACAGTGTGTGTTCATGATATTTGCACTCATGACTAAGCGTGTTTTTGTACTTTTGAATCTTCTGAGCACAAAAAGACAATCAGAGCAACAGAGGGAAGAGAGGACACGACGGTTGCAACGTTGGAAAATAAAATAAATGAGCCGTAAACACAAACAAATGTCTCTGCGCTGAAAATTAATACTGATTACTAAGTGAGACAATGAATGTCATCCATTAAACTTCACATCAGTGCAGGATATTAAAGAACATTTTGAGGTGTTTACTGACTCAAAATTAAAAGTTGGTGAAAGAAATATGATTTATGATGTTGATGATGCTGTTTGTTTAGTATCTCATAGATTTCATTCAACTTTTAAACCTGAGATTTAGATATTTAAGCTCTAATTTTCTTTAAATGTTTAGTTCTGTAACTTATTATAGGGTTGTTATAGGGATATTCTCATAAGCCATTTTTCTCCTGCATAATGTTCAAACTTTTTATATGTATGTGCAAATAAGCCAAACTGAACCTGTGCATTTCAAGTACCACAAACCTCCCAGACGTTACGAAGGATTACAGGTAGGATAATGTTGAAAACACTTACCTTCCATCCTCACTGTGCCACTGAAAAGTTTTATACGTGCTCTCTCAAGCGGCGGAAGGTTTCAAAGCGTTCAAGTGTTTGCTACTTCTTTAAGAGTTACATATATTTTTATATTGTTGCGTTTATCGATTTTAGCCGGTCTGGATGCAGCATTTCGTACATTATCTCGTTCATCAGACATGCATTCCACAAGGAATACAAACTTATGACAGTTAAGTTTCTACAGTATAGATGTAGTAACAAGGCCACTAGGTCAGTACTATTAGGTCACCTCATCAATATTTATAAAGAAAGTGATCCTTTTAGCTTGGCGGCTCACACCAGTCACTTTGATGCTGGCGCCCACATTCAGTAATACCCAGGGTGCCCAGCAGAAGGTCAAAGCCTGCAAAGAGGCCAGATCTGAAATATGCCTGTGTTCAGCCTAATGACCCACAGCACAATTAACACTCTGCGGCTCAGCAGGTCGGCATGGGGATACGGAGGTGTTTATTGGCTGCTGGCTTCGGTTCCCTCGCAGACCCTGTCGTGCCCAGCTGATCATCTTCCAGACCGGAGCTGGAGGCGCTCCAGTCTGACACATGCACAGTACAGTGGAGGCCCAGCAGCCGTACAGACGGAGCCTGACACACATAGCAGCACAGAGGGACCAACGAGACATCAGTGGAGGGGAAGTGGCGGCTCAAAGTGATGCCCATGTACAGCTTTTTAATCCTCGCATGTAGAGCTTTATCTCACTTCACTCGCTTGCCTCAGAACAGGGGTTCCCAAACTTTTTCAGATCGACATCCAAAAAGACAAATTTGGTGTCTCGTCCGGGCCCAGATTTACAAAAATATGCTATATGAATTGCCATAACATCACCATTTTATTGCTGATTCCTCCGCCATTAAAACACAACGCATCTGAGAAAGGACACATTAGAATATTGCAGTGCATTGCTTTTAACACAAATGCACGTAAGAGCTTTTTAATGTTGTAGTTTGTCAATGTGGCGTCAGTGTCAGATCATTTGTCATGTACTGGGTAGATAATTAGTATAATACTGCATCAAATCAGTTAACTATATGAATTGTTGTTGGTTTTTACCTAAAAAATATTCAAACTAACTATGTGTCACATAAATGTAATGCAGAATGAACATTTCCCTCTGAAATGTAATGCAGTAGAGGTATACAGTAGCTTAAAATGGAAATACTTTGGTAAAGGACAAGTACGTCAAATCTGTACTTAAGTAGTGTAGCTTACCTGAGTAAATATACTTTCCACCACTCGAAGTGGGAAAATGAATTGGCATATCATAGCATATTCATGCATTCTTTTCAACCCTTTTTGAGTCCCGACCAAACGTTGGGGAGAAAAATAAAGATTTAGAAAAATAAATGAAGTCTATTTTTACTCTTCAGAAATGGTTCTCACGAAAAAGCATGAAGGTATTAAACTGTGGCAGGATGATGCAGACGTTGACGGCGTGTACATTACAGCTCCTGTCGGTGCAGTCTGGGTCACAGCAGGCAGCTGTTTGGTCCAGCTGACTGGTCAACAGTAAAGCAACTGGAGATCAGCCTAAAGCCCAACCTCTGGTTATATAATCACACATTTGGCGCTTTTATCACCTCAGATTGCATCCAACACGAGATGTCAGTGAGATACAACTGACCCATTTTCGCAGTGGAAAGTCATGTCTTTTCCATCTTGACAGACTTCATGGAAATCAGCTCTTTTCTAGTTGTGATGGCTGTGTTGTCTTTCAGAGAAGCTTTGCTTCAAAGTCAGGGAAGCTGCATGGTTTTAAATCCGTTTGTCCTTTATTGACTCTTGAGCTCACGCTGTGTTTACTCACTTGGAAAAGACAGAGGAAGGACATTTTGTCATTTTTGGAGGAGCATGTTTAAATGCAGACTGAGTAAGGGCACAAAAACAGCAGACACCAGCACACACGCACATCTGTCCGCCGAGAATTTCCTCCACTCAGACTTATTATCTAATCACGACAAGCAGGAGAAAACAGGGAGACTCCCCCCCAGATTTGTACAGCTCAGATCAGTCTGCATCCCATGTGTTGAATGTGCAGACTCTCGATGTGCCAGACCCCGTGAAGCAGGTGCACCTCATCGAAGCCAAATTTTAGACCCACTGTCTCCTAGCAACAACACCAGAAGAGGAGAGCGCCACCGGCTCCGAGGGCTACTGCTATTTACCAAATCGTCCTCTGGCTTTGTTCGGCTGTTTTTGTTGGAAAGTAGGCCACCAGTTCTGATTCACCAGACTGAACCGGTGGTGAAAAGACACACGGAGTAAACAAATGAGTGTTTACATGTTTGTGTTGTGTAGCAGGTGTGGAGTTTAGAGCGTGTCGGTGATGTTCAGGTAATGAAGACCCTCAGTGAAGTTTCTCCAAGAGAGATAACCTGCAGGCTGCCCTCGGCCAGTCTCATTATGCAACTAACACATGTACTACTGTAAGATCAAGGCAGGATGCTGCTTAGTCTGAACTGTTTTTATCATTAATGCTGCGTATAAATCTGCATGTATATAAAGGAAACAGTCAGATACAGCAAGCTGTGAATGTTTCAGGCCGATCAATACTGATGTGATGCAAATAGTGCAATACAAGCAGCTCAGTTCTGATTCTAACTATATAACCTGACACAGAACTGTAAAATACTGCAAAATCTGAGACATTTTTACAGTTAATCACTGTCATTTGTGCAGCATTATGGGAAAATATATGTGATTTACAGTAAGTAACTGTATTTGTTGGGGGTTTTTCGATAGTGGTGGTTTACATTTAGACGTTTACAACAGTGCTACTGCAGTTACATTTGGAATATCTTATGGCTTTAATAGGCTCCAGATAATATACGCATTATATTTGCATCTTATGGATTCAAAACATTTGATAACGTTTCAAGTCTGTGAAAAAATCACTGACTGCAAATTCAGGAGGTTTCTGTGCACTGATTTTTTTGTTGTATTCATTGTTTTAGATATACTGAAGGATTAATGTGGTCAAGCAACCATATAGTACAAGGCAGCATAAATGAATAATAAAGGAAAAGGAAAGGAAAGAAAAGGGAAAACCTATTTTAGCGCTAATTTGCACCAAACCCCTCTACATATTCAACTATTTCCATGGTGACAAAGCATCAAACCCAGCTGCTTTTCTCAGTTCATTAACCTTGTAACAAGAAAGTGACCTTTAGCCGTTCACAAACTCATTCTGTGCAGAAAAACAACACTCAAACCAAACAAATATTTCAGGATGAATTAAGGTTAATTTCAATAAATGATTATCTAAAAATATTTCCAGTTTGATGGAATAATGCCACCAGGGGCATCAGCAAATCATGAAACCTCAGTAATTAACAAAGAAAAGATGACACGGGCCATATATGACGACGACAAATACATGTTCGTGCAAAACGTGTTTGGGACATTATGCAAATCGCATCCCTCACTGGCACAACCGTCACTATGTTGTCGAGAGCATATCGTGTGTTGAAGATCAGTGGTGGAATCTAACTAAATACTTAATACTTCTACTCCGCTCACTACATCTCAGAGGCAAATACTGTACTTTTTACTCGACTCCTTTGTCTGAAAAGCAAGCTTTAGTTGCTTTTCAGATTAAACGTTTTCATCTCTTTCCTGTCCAGTCAAAACCACATGATTTTGAATGTTTGTGATGAACTGAAGGACGAAGTGTTCCTATATGGGATGAGAAATATTTTGCTGCTAATACTTACATACTTTTGTTTAAATGTATACTGGGGTCTGTATTGTACTGGGAGCTGGTCGTTTTTGACATTAGCTGACTGTACTGCTAAGCTAACGGCAGCTAGTGTAGTATTTTTCACATTGTGCTATTGGTACTTTTACTCACCAGTGTTCAAAAGTAACACAAATATGTCCAATTTAAAACTAGAGAAAAAAACACACAGAAGATAACAACAAGCAGTCATCACTGTGTCACAGGAATGTGGTTTAAAAACACGAGAGGCTTTTAAACTGTGTAAAAAGTTTCTAACGGCACACAGATGAGGCATCTCGTGTTATAGCATGAAATGTTCTCCATTGTCACTGTGCCTTTATTACAGAGGCCGGTGCTTGATGTGAGCACTGGCCTTCCTTTCTCATTGTGGGCTGTCCCAGCAGAGATTAGGGGCCTGGGCTGCTGAATGGAGGAGCGAGACAGCTCCTTTTTACCTCTGGATGCTTTCACTCATCGTGAATGAGTGTAATTCTGGGAAATGTGCCCCATGAACAGCCGAGGAAACCCCTAAATCCAGCAGAGCTCCTGAGGGGATTTGTCTTTAACAAACGACTTCCCCCACGAGGGGAACAGAGCCTGCGGATCAGTGGATGCCTCTAATAAAAAGGGTGAAGGCGTGATCTTATCTCCAGGCAACATCGCTCCTTTTGGATTCCAATTTTAATGTAAAGGTCAATGAGAAGTGATTCTGCTTATCCAGGCCTGTATGCGATATATCTTCCAAATTAAGACACATACTCTACACAAAAGCGTGTAAGAGGATATTTACAGCTGTGTCAAGTGGTAATGCTCATTGTAGCACCTGAGCAGTGGAGAACAATGATAAAGTGTTTACAATTCTAGCACATTCCCATCTCAAAAGGTCAAACATCAAAAAGCTGCTGAATGAGTGGCACTGACAGATGCTGTCAATCCTAGTGGGGGTTATACTGCCGGTGGTTAGCAGAAAGGGAGGGGGCTGCAGGATGGGAACAGACAGCTGAGTGGGCCTGATGTTCTCCAGAGCCTGAACAGCTGAGACCATGAGGGCCCAGGCAGTGGAGAGCGGCCTCTGGGACTCAGCGTTTTTGATGAGGAAAGCCTGCCGTGGAGAGGAGCTGAAGCCTGTCTGCACACTTAGAGCTGCTCCTTAAGCTGAGCGGAAGCCATTACCCAAATCTCCACTGAATTGACAAAACGCTGAGAGCAAAAAAAAAAAAAAAAAAGAAAAGAAAAAAGAACTGGCTCATGAGTACTCAGCTAATAAACAGCTGTGCTCAAAATAGAAGAGAAAGTATAGGAGACTCTGTATCTAGAAAAAACAATGCACAACTGTTGCACATTATCACAAACAAGCAGTTCTTCATCTCTTTCACCCGTAACGCTCAACAACGGTTTGCAGTTGCACAACAGATATCCAGTGCACTCAGTTATACTATCTGCAGCAACAAGCACGGCAAGATTAGACAGAGGCTGCCTGTGCAAAACCTGACTCAGTGCATTTCGGTTCAACAGTCTAACAACATACATTCAATTCAGGAAAACCGTTCACCGTGAGGACCTCCTGCTCTCCTCTGTTTGTAGACGGGAGACAAAAAAAAAAATCTTTCTGACTGATTTCCAGAGTCAGGAATGCTAAAAGCTCTAAGACATACTTCATGGTTGGGCATCAAAGGATCTTGGGGTACTCGAATGCTTAAGCTTTCATCTCCACTCTGCTGGTTAAGTAAGCCGTGAGTGAATGATGGGAACATTTTGTACAGGGTGGAAGGGGAGAGAGCTTGACGTACAGCAGCGCTAGTTTTTTATGAATTTGGGTCGAAGGAAAACGCAAAACTGACCTCGGCCGAAGCAAAACTGGTTTCTCTTTCAAGCTCTCCCTAGATAGCAATATTGACACCCACTAAAGTTACACCTACAAAAATGAGCTACCCTCTCATCACAGTCTCAAGCACCGCAGGTAGCGTGGGATGTAAGTGATCTGAGTAGGGCCTCCCTGCGGACGGGACCACCTCAACACAATAACTCAACGAGGGTCAAGTCGAGCGCTCGATGATGTGCTCGGTTACTCCCCCGCCACTGAACATGACCTCTGTCGGCCCGGATCGCTCCACTGGGCCCACTGTCCTTCCTCCTGATAGCTATCTGAGCATCGACATCTGCTTTCAGGCTGTATTTACTAAACTTGGACAGGAGCAGATTCTCAGACTCCCAGGTGGCTCATTGTTGGGTCTTGGGGGCATTTCAGCATCTACAATCCATAAAATGAGGCATGTTAGGCATAAATGAGTACTTTAAGGGGCTTTAAATGACCGTTTATCATACGGTGTGTGGTGTCGTTAAAGTGAGCAGCATAATAGTGACACCCTTCCCCTCTACAACCCTGCGCTTTGCTTGAATATTTTTATCCATAGGTGTAGATTTTTGGGGGGAGAGCAAGGGATTTGTCCCCTCAAAAAACACATGAAAGAACAGAGACCAGAGATGGGCATTTGTCCTTATCCGTTTGTGTTCTGCTAATCTTTTTCCTAATCTTATAAGAGACAGCAGCACTTAACAAACACTTATTGACTTTTTAATTATAAAATACCTTCTTTACTAATAATCAAGATAGCTAATGCAGGTTTTATCAAGGTGTTTCCCTCGAATGACTCACTTTTTTGTCATCCCCTGATGGGTAATGAATGTATATACTGTATATGGAACTGCTGCAATGCTGGTCCAGAGAGCTTTCATAAAGGAGGGGGTATTAATTAGTTTAAACACCCCACAATATAAACAGGACTGTTTGCCTTTAGCCTATTTTCTGGATGTCAGCACATGATGACTGAATCCTTTTGTTATCAGTAAAAACTCATTGTATATTATATACAGTAGTGATGACAGTCTTTGTTGCAAATCCAAACAAAGTATGATTTGCGCTCTATGTGTGACTGTTTTCACAAGACAGGTTCAAGTGAGGAAATCTTCAATCTTCAATTCAACTGTTGATGTTGAATTGTATGAAAGAAATGCACCTTACTTTCATAAACGTAATATTTTTTTATGATTTGGGATAAACAAAGTGCTTGTTTCCTTTGTTGGGCAAAAAATATCTACCAGCATTTCCTCTTGGTAACAGGCAATCTTAGCACTTAAAAATGCTTCCAAGGATGAAGAGGCTGCCATGGTGGACCATCTGGACACTGGACGTTTCACTACTCAGAGGTGAGAGATCGTTTTTGGGGGATGCATACTAAAGAGGGATGGGACCGTGCAAGAGAATATCTTTGTTGAAAACAGAAACAGACAGAGCTGAGCATTGGCTGTTTCACCTGTTTCAGGTGTAGAAGAGGTTGGTATTGGCTGAAAACAACAAAGTGTGAGCGCGGTTTGTTTTATTAGGTTGGAGCCCTTCCCAGGATGCATTAGCAAGGAAAGAGTCTCCAGTCCATCTGACCAAAATCTGCTTGGACTGTGGGACGAAGTGGAATTAAATCTACACGGAAAGCCTTGGAATTGAACCCGGGACCTTCCTCCTAATGATGGTTCAGCCCCAGTGGGAACACCAATGAATAATAAATCAAGTACTTCAGGAAGGTGCAAAGACATGAGCCCCGTAGGGTAACAAATGGTTCATCAGAATGCTGTCATCCCTGCTGATGTGGCCACGGAGGGTCGGTAACGCATGACCAAAGCGTGTCTCAGACTGTGCCATAAGATAATGAGCGGAGGTGATCAGGCTGTCAGATAAGGCTGAAAAACTCTGATGTGGCAACACCGTCTGTTGGAGTAAGGGAAGCGTGTTGTTTTCAAAACAGGGACACAGGTGGTTACTCATGGCTGCACCCATGTTCAAATGATACACACAGCAGGTTGGGGGGCATCTCACCTTCAGGACAACGGTACAAGGAAATGCTGTTTGGTTTGGTTTGACCTAAGGACATGATGACAAACTAAAGCATGTAGAGCAGGTTGATATATGTGAACAGGTTTAGGCTATAATTTCAAAAGGGAATCGGTGTAATGGATCTGGGATTTGATTTGAGGACCTCAAAGTGGGATTGTCTTCGTCACCTTCGGCACCTGACTTTCCATTACAGTTGGATCAGAGCTATTTAGACTGTAAACATTAGGTCTTTTGGAAAGTTTTGCTAAGTGATGGTGAAAATATCTGCCTATCGATATCTTTTATGACCAGTAGGTTTCGTTCACTTATCCACATATCACTGATAAAAAAGTTTTTGGTCTAGTTTTACTTTTGGAGTACATTTAAGAACGCAACACGCCATTGCCCAAAGTGCCACACAAACATCAGACAAATAAGGCCATAGGATAGATTAAAGCAATCAAAAACACTTTTAAATTAAAATCAATAAAACCATTAAGACAAATTAAAATGAGTTAAGCCATTAAAAACACATTAAGCCATTACGAAGAAGAAAATGAAGCGCCATTTAAAAAGACTTATAACTAATGTGTTTATTAAAGGTTCAATATGGAAGATTCACACATGCTTGTACTAACGTTACGTTCATGTCTTTTTGTGCCGGGTTGTTAGCTGGCGTTAGCTGATGTTCGCTAACGGCCTCAGTTGCCTATTTCCACGGTAACAGCCTGTAAACTGATTTATATTCAGGTTTTTTCGGTGAAAATTCTTGCGCTCGCTCCTGACTTTTTCATTGCTTCTGTTCTGCTCCTCTACGGCAGCAAAGGTGAACAAAACGTTAGCTTAGAAATGGTGTTAGCTAACGTCAAAACATTAGCAACATTTAAGCCATTATTAAAAACTAATTGTGAGTTGCCAGTTTTTGGGAAGTCGTAGCTGGTATTTCTTTTTTTGTATTTAGTAATAATGCAGTTGTAAATGCTAGTGAGTGATAAGTTATTAATATATGAATTTTAGTTCAAACTATCTGTGTCTCTTTCCCTGAAACTGCTTGTCAAATTAGAGAGTTTCACAATCTGGCAACCCAAACTTGATGTAATTAACTGCTTGTAATAGATATTAATGAAGAATTTGTTAACCATTAAAGCTATTATTACAACGTCAAATGAACCCTTTCTAAAGGTGCCTTTTTGGACGTGGCACAATGTGATACAAATATCTTAATGTGAGAGAAAAGCGAAATCTTTTTCAGTATGTTGTTTATTTGACACAAAGATTACAACAGGAACTCAGGAAAGTAAAGCTTTTTGTTCTTATTTTTCTGTCATTAATAGTCTAGAGGACACTTTGAAGCGGTACAAACAAACAAAAACAAAAAGACAGGCGGCTAAATGGAATGGAAAAATGGACGACGGAATCAAGAGCATTTATTCTGAGCAGGACATAACAGGTGGTCCAGAATTGAATGCAAATATTTACTTCCAGCTCTGTCCTTCCATTTAAAACGGGGGTCACTCTGCGCTGCAGGGGAAGTACAGGGTCAAGGAGACTGAGCGAGCAGACACACTGAGCTGATGCAGGCGTCTTTGAGTCCGGCAGTGGCTCATGGATCTGGGCAGCATCGATGGGAGATCTCTGTGCAGCACGTCTGACTTTGGTGTGAATAAAACATGCCGTGGCATGTTGGTAGCGACGATCGAGGAGGCCCCCTGCATTATTCATGCGGAGTAGCAGGCGAGGGTGAGGGGCTGGTGGTGGTGTGAGGGGTGTTGTAAAAGAGGAAGAAAAAGAAAAGGAGGAGGAAAGAGGAGGGCTGGGGTGGGGTGGGGTGGGGGTGATGTGCTCTGCAGTGGCACGAGAAGGTGTAAGGGTGTTGCCAGGCTGTAAAGACCAGAGGGTTTGTACGCCCAGCAACTGGGCATCGCAGTTATCATCACCCTGAGGCCGTTCTCACCAACTGACAGCGATCTCCCCCTTAAATACTGCAGGCTGAAATAGTCACTGTGAACAGCAATTTATAGTTTGAACGCATTAGAAGTTCAACCTACAGGTCAATATCACAGGAAGTTAAAGGAAAAAGTACAGCAAACACGTAAATATAAACTGGTGTGAGCAAAAAAAACTGTGTCATCACAAGTCGTTCGGATCGATTAAGCCACAGAAAATCAATACGTGTATCATATTAAAAAATCCTCCGCTCTGTGCTGTGGTGATGGGGATGGGATGCTGCTGTCTTTAGCAGCAGCGCTGGTGTGTGATCCCAACCCCAGTAACCCCAGAGACAGGGGTTCTCCCATAAGAGCTGAATCAGTGTTTTCCCTCTGCAGCGCAAAGCGGAGGAAATGTGTTCCAGTCAGCAGCTCTTCTTCTTCCAGTCAGGGAGAGGCCGACAGACAGAGCTGCCAGCCAAAGCTGATGCTACTGCACCACCTGCAGGCCTGCGACCACATCAAGTGTGTGTGTTTGTGTGTGTTTGGATGTTTTTGTGGGTTTTACACAGAGTGAGAATAAGACAAAAATGATCTTGACATTGGAAAATCCCCACCGAGTGCTAGATTATTGTTCCAGATGATATTATAACCAAGAGTTAAGGTAAAAATGTACAAAGTGATAACCTTGTCAGATTCTTTTCATTCTGGATGTGACCTTGTGTAGATCTAGCAAAAGAGATGGACTCTGTCACGGGATGAAGTTTAGTTTTTAAGGGCCTTCTTTTTTTATCCGATAGAGACAAATATACTAAGCAAGGCTGCAGTTTTACTTGCTTATGTGCATTCATTTCCTTCGTGACACGCCCTGCAGAGTAGAAAGTCAGTGATGAGTGTGCTGCTGGTAGAGGATGTGCACTTAGAAAATATGCATCTCAGCATTAACAGAATTATTGTAAATTCAGATTAGATTATTTTAACTCGTGCTTGAATCTTGTTTTAAACGGCTCTTAAGTTACATGAATCTATTCATAATTTAAAAAAAACACCCTTGCTGCCAACGACCTGCACTGCAAACAAAACCCGCTGACCTATAAAATCATATAACTCCTATAAACAGATCTTTAATAGCATCTTTCTAGTAATGTAATGTGACTCTGCGGCTTGGTATGAAGGCTAGAGGTGGGGAGGAGCGCTGTAGCTGCAAAATCAGAATTTTGTTTTAAGGTGTTAAGTTATATCCCTCATGTGACATATTGTAATTTAAAAACCCCTTCCTGCCAAAAGCCTGCACTGTAAATAACACGTGAACCTGCTGACCTATAAAATGCATACGTAGAACATCTTAATAGCATCTTTCTAGTAATGTAACATAACTCTGAGGCTTGGCATGAAGACTAGAGGTGGAGAGGAGCGTCGTAGCCGGTGCTGGATTACTCTTGCCAGAAGGGTTGATTACAGTAATGTGAACGCTCAGTAGCAGCTGGAGCTTCTCAGCTCAGGCTGAAGTGAGCCGATCGGGCCGGCTGGCAGACCCCTCCCTTTTCTCACAGCATAAAAACACACACAAACACACCCTGGTTTCTAATTTAATATAAATACACTCCATCAGCCTTTAGGGGAAACACTGTAGATCCAAAGCCTTTTTCATAGGAATCTAAATAGATTAAAGTGATTACCAGCAGCATAATCAGAGATTTTCCAGATATAATCAGTTTTAAATCAGTAAATCTGATTTTTCAACTCCTTACCTAGCCAATAATAATCATATTCATTCATTGTTTAAGTCCAACACTTGGAGTCAGGGTATCTGCAGAAATGCTCATACTGATGATATTCAGTCAGAACATTTTTATTATATTATGTAACACGAGACCAGTAATTTCTGTGATCATCACCTCACACTGATGGGAGAAATCTTCTAATGGCATCAGGGAAGAAACATTTAACGTGGATCAGTCCCACCCAGTCCGCTTGATATCACTCTTTCTGCTGGTTCAACCAGCGTCTGAAAAAGTGATTTATACATTACGTTTTCGTAAACTCAACAAGCCTGAAGATGAAGATGTCTTTTAGTGTCAGTGTAAGAAAAGAAAATAAGGAACGATCAGGCTACATATGGTGCTGCAGCTCATGATTATTTTCAGCGTTGATTAATCTCCCAGTTTTTTCCTGATTAAATGATGTTAAAAAAGCCCATCACAGTATAAAGAACATAGAGTCCCAGGTGTGTGTAAATATCCAAACCCCCAAAATATACAGTTAACTTTAAGGTAAGAGTAAGAAAGTAGAAGTAGAAAATTGTCACATTTCAGCTCCACTTTTGCACGAAAAACTACTTTTATTACTCAAGCGATCAACCAGTTAAACCAGAATATTGCAGCAAATAACTGATTGATGAACTAATCATTGAACTTCTTTCTTTCATTCATTACACTAATGAATTTATGTCATCTTACGACAAATACACCTGGCGTAGCACATTACAACACACGTGACTTTACAGGAAGGAAATCATACGAGGGTCTCCAGTATTTCCACACTGTGGTAGCCCGTGACTATTTCACCATTTCACTTCAAGAGGACAACCACTGAAACGCAACACCTCGGTGAGACCACACCAGCAGCTTTCACCTCTCTGATTTGAATGCTGCTCTGTCGGATATTACTCAGTGACAGGATGGAAGGAGTCAAACCTCGATCCGGGAGATTGTAACCACAGTTGCACAGTCATCAGGACTCAGACCCATGATTTATGGTCCTACAGATAGACAGAAAACGGTTGACTCCCTTCAGGACCTCCGTCTGAGGAAATTGCAATAGTCGGGGTGTATCAAAACTGCAAGTGGAAGTGAGTGTGGACATGACAGTTTTGTATAGACCAACAAAACAAAATCCACGTCTTAAAACTGGGATTAAGCTCAATTGAGCTTTGAGGTTATTATTTATTTTAAATCAGAAAATATTTAAAGGTACCGGGGCTGTCAAGTGGGAAAACATTTGTCAAAATTTATGAAAGGCTGGGAGGTATTTTAATTCAAAGTAACCCTAACCCATTTTGATGATGATTTATTTCCACTTTAAAATAAGGTACACTTTAAAATGAGAGCCCATTCACTTGACAAACTGATGATAAATGTGGGATACGTGTGTAACATTCTGTAAAACACTAGATGATATATTGACAAAACTTTCCAAAATGCCACATATTATAAAGTACAACGACACATCCTTCTAGTTATTACATTAAAAAAAACTATTAAAACAGTCAATAATTGGACACTGAGGTGAGATAATTTCGAAACAATTTCAGGTCAGGAGCAAATTTAAACTTAATTTATAAACCAAACAGGCTGAGAAGCCATAAAACCGCTCATAAAATTGAATTTAGTGACAACTGGGTAAACCCCATCCCCTGAGGAAGATCATATGTTATGATCAAAAGCTCCAGAAAAAGTTATTATGTGAAAGATTTTATTCACAGTAAAGCAGTGATAATTCAAAAGAAATTCAACGGAGTAGTTTTTGGATTATGGTACTTTGTATTATCCTGATGTGTCTCTTGTCAATGTTAAAGGATAAAGATCAGTCAAAGTTCATTGAAACACATATTGCTTTGCATTAAATGTTCATTTTCTTTGACAGTATTTTAGAGGAACTTGTGCCCTTTCACTGGAGTGTGGCAATACTTTCACTGAGTCTTAGTTCCTGATAAAGCACTGAAGCTTTACCCAAGCAAATAGTCCTATCTGCTCAACGGACCGAGATTACGGCACCCTTGGTTCAGTTTGGGGCTGGCATGAAATGTGATCCTCAATGAGCCGTTAATGTTTTGACACGACTGATTAACTAAGACTCCCCCGATTAAAGCAACGTACAGAAGGAAGTGGGATTGTGTGTGTGTGGGGGGGGGGGCTCCACATCTGTGACAGTGTGCTGG
>JAPQRN010000014.1:10300294-10312688 GCA_037367275.1 Coranthus polyacanthus | reverse complement strand
GTGACAGTGTGTTTGTGTGTGAGGGGTGGGAGAGAGGGTGGCGGGGTGGTCTCAGAGGATAGCCGTTGTCTTTCTCAGAAAAGTGAACTTGTCTCACCCAAGAGACAGATGAGCAATGTGTTAGGGCCTTGTGGTTTATGGACAGAACACAGTTCTCAGGCTGCTTTGGTTTTTCACTGGAATAAAAGAAGAAACTCTTTACTCAGAAATAACTGACAGTTGTGCCAGTTCACTGTGGCGCAGACACAGTCCAAAGGTGGAGCTGTGAAGCGACGCGAGAGACACGGAAAACGCATTTTAGAAAAACAAAAGGCCTCTTCAGAAGAGTGCAACCAATGAAAATGTATCCACCAAAAGCTCAGAAATACTGAACAATATTTGCACGATTTCCCACCAGGCAACAATGCTCGGTTTCACCTCTTAGTGTCCTTTTACTCATACGTCTCATCAGCTTCTTCTTGCCCGAGCTGTGAGAACGTATAAGACACATGGTGTTAACTGTCCCAAAGCCCTTTTGAGATCGAGCTGTTCTGTGTGAGGTGTGAACATCGTACAGTAGTTCACTTCCTCCGGCGCCTGGAGGGTCCTCATACCGCTCTATGTTCCTCTGTTAGGGGCCCATGTGTTAGCACATGTACTGGAGATTACACTGGCCGCAATAAATTATCCAGCCATAACCTCTTTTCTACAGACACTGCTCATGGGAGAACTCTGGATTTTTGTTTCGGTCTTTGACATAGACCGTATTAGAAGCACATACGACCACCGTGATGTCCCCTGTTGGTTTATGGACTGGCGTTTTGAAGTTTAGGATTATGACTCTCATGATTTTGGATTTTTGGAGCCAGAAGTGACATATTTAGATGAGAGGGTGGAGCTAAAAAAGCATAAGCGGTAATTGGTGAAAGTGAAAGAGTAAACTTCATTTGCATAACAGATTTCTTTGACAGTCTTGTTAGTGTAACTTCTTGACCACTGATACGGTGAACTTGTTTCTGTTGGGGTGTATTCAATAAAGCAGTAATTCAGTCACGCCTGTCAATGGCACACATCAAAGCCCTTCATTAGCCCTACAATCTTTTTAACAGAGGAATAACTAACAAAATGACCACAGCACACTTATTAGAGGGTCCAAATAAAGTATACTAACTCCTGGAAAAAAGGATTTGCTCTGCATTTCTAGAGAGCGGCAGGTTTTTTTTGGAGCTAGCTAACGGCATTAGGCTCCACTTCACGCTCACTTTCAACTGTGGTTGTTGCCACTTGGTCTTTGATAAAGAAAGTGATGCCACTGTTGCATGTACTGCTGTTTCATAATGGGCATAATCAATATTCCACTGTTTAACAAATGAAAATTGAATTTTAAATCATCAGTCTTTTCTTGACTAACTTACTTTACTCATTTTGAACAATGTTATACTTAATCCAAGGGTCCAACGCAATACAATGAACGTCACGTTGTTGGTGGTGTTTTTGTGTACACAGAGTCGCCGAACAGGTTGATGGCGTGCTTTGGCCATTGAAGACACGATATCTCACCCCAGATACGTCAACGGGAGATTTTGGACATACTTTTTTACACCAACACCATCAAAATACAAAATAAGATGTGGTCTGGAGTACATGTTAACATCGCACATCACATATTCTTGGAACCGACGTTTCACCCAGCCTGTAACCAATGTAAATGTTCTTGTTATGCACTAAACTTTACATACTATATTGGAGCATGTTTCAAGTGTTGGGAACCTGGTCTGCCTATGGGTTATCCTAAGCAAGTATAAAAAAAAAATGACTGTTTTGTTTAGATGATGATTGCAAAAAAGTTAATCTTGCAAGTATTGAGAAGTGACTCTGTACCCATGTATGATTTGTGATTAAGTGAAATAGTAAACACACTGCGTATGGACAGACTGAGACTCTATAATGTCAGTACAAGCGATTGATAAGATGGGAGACCCTGCACAGAAGTTTTGGGGGGTATGGACTAAAGCGATGTATCGAAGATGAAAGCACCTTGCTTTGTATGTTCTTTTTCTTTTCACTACGTGTGTGCACTTCATTTAACCACGACTGCATCTGTTGTTACACGAGATCTGCTGCGCCTGTTGGCAATTTGTCCTTTTTTTCTATGTTCTTAAAATAATGAGCAAAAAAAAAAAAAAAAAAAGAGTGGCTATCTTCTCCCAGTAGTAACCACTGTGTTCACCTGAAAGAAAAAGGTTGTGGTGTTTGCAGTTTTGGAAAAAAAAAAAGAAGCCCTACAAGAAAAGATTCATCCACCTGGATATCAAAGTTGCCGTCTTCTCCTGCAGCATCTGATGATGCAGGATGAGTGAGGATAACAGCGGGAGACAAGGTTGCAGTTGCCCGCTGAGAAGTTGCCAGAGTGATGAACAGGCAGCTGTTCTGTTCGCGTGTTGCATACTCTACAACCCCACTTGCGCTGCATTCATTCATTTAAAAAAAAAAAAAATGCAACACAAAGCTACAGGCAGCACTTTCCCGTTTTTATCACTCCCTCCCTCAAGGACTTTAAAACCCTCCCCAGATTAAACCACTCTATTTCCTCCCGTCTCCCTCCTTCACTCCCTCCCGTTTCCTTCCTTTCCCGTGTCTTAGTGCAGTGATGCTGCAGAGCGCAGGGACACACCCATCCACACTCTGCTCCTGCTGTCTCCCTCTCTTTGACCCTGAGAAGTTCTCCAACATACTGCTGATAGTACTGCAGTGCCCACCCAAGAGTAGCACCCTTCCACTCTAAAGCACTTATGTAAAAAGGAAATAAAAAATAAAACATCAAGGTTACTGAATGTTGAATGTAAAAGGAGTGAGGAAAGGAATAATGGATCCAAAAAGCTCTTTTTTTTCATCTAAGAACGATGTCCACTTGTAATTGACATTGTGCAGTTATGACTCATTTTGAGTCAGTAACTACAGTAAACAGAGAGGTCATAAAAGCTAAAAAGAGCACAACCCAAACGAAAAAGCACAGTCAGTGTGTAACAGTAACAAACGAATGTTTGTGAGCGTGCAAATGAACGTGTTTCTGCAGCTAAATTCAATCAGCAAAGCGAAATGTAAACATTCCCCCCCCCCCAATCAAACTTATATCTTTCCTGAAGCTGGATCTAATCTGTCCTATCTTGTTAATGTTTACTCACTACTGCTTAAGACAGCAGTTCAAAGAAAAAAAAAAAAAGAAAAAAAAAAGCTGTGTGTCATTTTATCAAGCGGCGAGATCTAAAATGTTGTTATTCACAGCCGTCAGCAACGGAGCATGAGAAGGTGCATCTCACCGCTGTTCGTGAGAAAATAAATAAATTACAAAAAAACCCACAAACCGACTGCAATAAACCGTCTGAGACAAAAAGATCAAACCAGACAAAGCGCTTGTAGAAAACAAGAGTTCTCCTTTTAATTTCTCCAGCCACAACATACTGTCCATTTACAGTACGGACTCCCAATTTTTTTTTTTTTTTTAAATTTGATTTGCACACATCACAGTTTTAAGTTCAAATGAAAAATACAACACAACTATGAAAAAAGACATATGCACAAATTAAAACCTATAAAAAATATAAAAACAGTACTCTTAATCTCATATCGACAAGTACCATTTCAATAACAAAACATTTAATGCACAATTGAGCAGACAAATTAAACTGAACCATGAGGTTTTTTTTTTTTTTTTAAATAGAGGAAAGACATCATTTTCATCATGCAGAGGATGTAATATTAAATAACGAATCAAACAAAAATAATATATACTTCTCTATATATCTCTCTCTTTTAAAATTTCAAGTCAAAGCACTCCCGTCCCTTACATAGGGAAAAACAAAAAATGCTTAAAAACACCAGAGTATCCACAATGCTTTCGTTATAGCTGCCACTGTTGCGTGGCCTTTACCGAAAACATTACATCTCAGCAACATCTTTTTGGCACAGAAAAAGACGTTCATAATGGCAGTAGCATTTTGCATTAGAAAAGAGGGCGGAGCAGTAGCTCTTTTTCCGTTTTTTTTTTTTTAAAAAAAAGGAAAGAAAAAAAAAAAAAAAGAAAAAAGAAAAAAGCAAAGACATTCTGTGCAGCGACATCAGTCAGGAGAGTGGCGTCCCCCCCAGCAGGCTGTGAGGCAAGCAGTGGTAGCAGCTCAGTCCTACTGCAGCATGCTCTTGATAGTCTTGTTGGTTGATTCATCGTTCAGATGCTTAGTTGTGTACCTGCGGGTGACAGAAAAACAACATGAGCCTACTGAAGTATTTTCCTTTACATCTAAAATATTTTGTCATCCTCAGTCAAATGCCAGATCCACTGGTTCACTGGGGCTTTTCATGCGAATGACCTCTTGCGCCCAAATAGAGCGGACGAGCCTTGGGCCCCGGTGTAGAAGGAGATGCAGATGTGAGGTCGCTCCCGTCAGCGCGAGCAGCTGTGAGCGTTAGGCGAGCCGGCTGAAATTTGGGAGAATGTAAGGGGACGGGGTGTCAGATGTAATTGGCCGTGGTGAAAGGGCTTCGACACCCAACCCAAATCGAGCGCACAGCTGACCGAATCCCTACTGGACTGTGCAAACCATGAGTCACCACAGCGCTGAGGGGGAGGAAACGGAGCGAGGCGAGGCGGGGTGTCACCACTATCATTCAACTCAGTGTGAGCGGCTCCGTCTCTTTTCAGTGACCATCCGCTTGCAGCCACACTGTAGCGACGATCACGTTTACATGCTGGGCTGAAGGGAAGAACCCGGTGTGATTTCAAGTCGGGCGGCCAACACACGGGCGGAGCTTACCTGAGAGCGTTGAGAAGGCCTTCTACGCTGTTCGGAGGCTGATCTTTGAGGACTTTGATGCAGCCTTTCATCTGTGGACCAGAAACAAACCATTAGAGAAGTGCACTCACTAGGGCTGTGTATTTGCAAGAATCTGGCGATAAAGGGAGCATGATTCAATATATTGTGATGTATTGAGATGCTGTAAGCAAGCGACCTTTCAAATGCAATTTAGGAAAACCATCAGTATAACAATCACTCCACGATATACATCAAATATAACAATTAAAATACTGTGTATGGTGTATGTTTTATGTTATATTTATATTTAATGACTTGGTGGCAGCCGCATCTGGCTGTAACACTGACACAGATCACTTGTGAAGAACGTTTGATGAATATATTTGGGATTTTATGATTCTGTAACTGGATGCTTATACATTTTTAACTTCAGTGAGTGTTTTCATGGTTAAATAAAGGCTTAATAAAATAAAGACAATAAATAAAGGCTTAATGACTAAAAAAAAAAAACAAACATTGGAGTTGAACAGTCAAATGACTGAAGATAGATTACGACACCGCTACTGTAATTAACTAAATGAACCGCTGATTGCCAACAATCTTTGGAAGTAAACTATTAATTAAAAGTGATAGTGTTTTTGACAATCGATACAAAACAAAGTAAAACAAAACATAGCCATGCTCAAGTGTGTTGATCTTCCACCTCCGGTACTCATGGAGTGAAGAGGAGTGTACTCACATCGATTTTCGAGGACTTGGCGAATGCTCCTACAGGGTGGACGTAGTCGTACAGGATGATGACTCCTACCATGACCCGGAGGCAGAAGGACACCGTGTCCTCACTGGTGAAACGGCTGCGGTACTCCCTGGAGGACACAGGCAGTACATTAAAAAAAAACTAAAAAAAAAAAACACACTACATCTGAAGAAGCTCCAACAAAGCACGAAGTCACTTACGGTGTTTCCAACATGACTTTACATACACTCGCCATTGTGCTTAAGCAGTCTGTCGTGTTCTCGATAGGCAGGTTCTTGTTCTATAAAGTGACAAAAGAAAGAAATGAATGAGAGTGAGCTTTCACAAAGCCGTCCAACAAGTCCTTTCTCCAGTCTCTGTCAGACTTACCTCTGACACAAACTTTGTTGTGCCGTCGCTTAACGTCTTCAGCATGGGCGTGGCGTCGGCGTAGAACAGAGATATCCGATTAGCCAGTTCGTTGTTGACTTCGTTCTCACCTTCTGCCTAAGATCAGTCAAAAACAATGACCGTTTTAATGTGAAAGTCATGTTTCCTCTTGAATTGCTGCAGGTCATGGGTCACAATCAGACACAGAACAGAGGCCATGTTTGAAATGACATGCGGATTCTGACTGACAGTACTATACCCTAAGTAGTGTGAGAAAAATGTGCTAAAGACACCCGGATGAAATTTCACAGTGTGTCGCGTGTGCTATTTGAATGATACATCCCACAATGCATTACGGTCATCATCATGATCATCTTCTTTTGTGTAATGGCGGGTGACGACTAGTGTTTCAGGTGCATTACCGCCACCTGCTCTGCGGGAGTGTGGGCCAAGAGTTCCACATTTACATACATTAAATATGGAAAAAGGGCTCAGGAAATTTAGGCAAAAACGTCCACGCACTGCGGGGGAGACCGGCGACTACAAGTGTAAGTACATAAAATTGCCATGGCATTACATGCTATGATACGTTTTCACACAAATGATGATTTGCGGCAAAAATGTGCAGTTTGAAACGCTGAAATGAGCTAATAAGCAAAATAACGCTGCGCAGCAATCAACACTGGCAAAGACACGAACAATCTCGTAACCATAGCGATTTAACATAAACGTCTGCCAACACCTGCCAGGTAATTGTTTCCATGGTGATCTTATGACCCTGGTGGTCATGTGACTATGCATACTTTTGCACTGTATACTACTATAGAAAACAGTATGTTGATATATGTATCCAGTATGTAATTCTGAACACAGACTCTTCAGGACTCTTTAGCCCAAAGTCACAGCAAAGCACAGGACACCAACACCAGCTCCGACCTTTATTATGAACGCAGCGCTTTTGTTTTCCTTTAATTCAATGGAAGAACAGTTTTCAAGTAGGCTCCACAATGTAGAGTTAAACCGGGGGCCTTAACGGATCATTATACATATACTTCACATGTTCACGGTGTAAATAGGAAATGTAGTTAAACAACCAAGGCCAGACTGTATGATATCATGTCATTATATTGTGTGGGGATATATTTTCTTCTGTTCAAGCGTTGCCTGCATGATTGAACACGCTCACGTACTTACCAGTGCCCGAGTACAATGTGTCACATGCTGTAGCCTGTGCCACACGGTCATTTGATCACACGAAGCATTATGCCATAATCACGTCATTTAAATAAAAAAAAAATTAAAAAAAATCAGATCATATTTTAAATGATATGATGATGGCATTACCTCTTTCCATATATTTAGACCTCCTGTTCCTCCTGTTTTCCCAGCTGGCTAACACATCCTTCTGCTCTACAGCTTCAGACCAAACAACACTGAAAACACCTGACGAACAAAGAACAAGGTGTCTCTTGAACAGCCTGTTCTAAATTTGTCTGCATATTTAAATGATAAGAACATTTCCTGCCTTTATGTTTTTTTATGAGCACGCTGACAGAGTATGAATAATCTTCCCCCAAAATTTCAAACCAATTCATGTTTTAACAAATGATGACATATGAGCTCAAAGACTGTTTACCACAGGGACAGATGCGTTTCATCTCACATGTCTGAATGATTCAGCTGTCTGAGTGCGGACTGAAACGCTGCCGCTGCGTGCGGACGGCCGCCTGAGCATCTTTCAGCGGTGACAGGTCTTAACGACAACTTGTCTGGGCCCATTTGCCTAATGGCGTATTCCGGAATAAAACCTCCCGTCGGGCGGGTCAAAGCTAAGAGCGGTTTCAGTTCATTCTGCGCTCACACAGAACAACCCGAAACTCTAAAAATTTGCTGTACCGAAGTCTATTTTAGATGTCCTTGAAGCCGCTGAATAAAGATGTGTATCTGCTAACGAGCGGCACGCACAAAAACTGAGAATGAATGGGTCCTTGAATTTCACACTCAAAAGCCATTGTCCATAGTCTTTTCAGCAAACTACCTATAACATCTGTATAGTGCTGAGTGAGAGCTTCCGTTTATGGCAATTTAGTAAAACTGTTCTGGGAACTGTTATGTGCATTAAGGTCTTTCACTTTCAGGGTGTCTTCACATGTGAGCATTGGCGTCAAGGACAGAAAATTTGCCTTTTAATTATGCTTTCTTTTTTTTTTGGATCAGCTGTTTTCACTACTGTATAAATGTACAAGCAGGAGTAAATATGAATTTATGGACAGTTTGAGACGTCATCTTAAATCATCATCACATATGGACCCTCGCATGGAAAGAAAATTGAAGTGACTGACATTTCTTTGTGATGTCAAAGTAAATGAAGACTAGTCGATTGTGAGCATTAATCCTGCACAATACACCTAAAATCTACACATCATCGAATAGTTTTGTATGAGTAAAGGCTGGATAAAAAACAAGTAATAATTAATGTGCAGAGGCTTTGTTTCATTCTCTCTTTATGGAGAATCGCTTACGATGAACCGATCAGAACGCAAGTTTTACAATCCTCATAAAAAAAGTGCATTAACATAACTGACTTCAGGTTGTCTTAATGTAAACATCAATATTTCTAATAATGCGCCAGGTTAGAGGGCTCAATTTACAATTTACAGTATTACACAATTTCTTTCATATCCAAGCAACTGAAATATCCTGGAAGTGACACTGAATCCAATCAAATCAAACCTTTGAGGAAATCAATGGTGATTTCCAGCCCTATAGGCAACTTAAGAAAATGTCTGGGTGGATGGACATTATGGACGTTTGACTGTTATGTGTTGTTGTAATGTCGATCTGAGACGGTGCCATCTACTGAACATAAGTCTGGTGTTTTCTCTCTAGAGGATTTGGGATCTGCTGCCACGCGCTGCTGCCGCCCTGCACTCGCTGAAACTCCCCGTGGGGCTTCAAGTTGTAAGACGCTCGCTGACTCCTGTTTTCTTTTTTTTCTTTTTTTTTTTTAGCATGTGCTTGAACAGTGCAAAAAAAAACAAAAAAAAAAAAACCTTCATTCATCATTCCTACCTTCGGAATAACGCCATCGGAAATGTCTTTGGATTCAAATGAGAGCTGATGGCTTTAATAAACCTCAGGTCTAAGTATAGTCGGATCGTGATGACGCACATTTTTGATTTGATTAAGATCATTAAAAAAAAAAAAAATGAAAAAAAAAAAAATGAAAGAAATACGAAACCACAAAGATGTTGAACAATAGAATAGAGACTTCAGCCATCTCCATCTGTCTTATTAGAGGACATTCATGTTACATAAGTGATGCTGAACTTGGCTGTATGGATGCACAGCACAATGATTCACGCTTGTACGATCATGTAATAATGCTGAAAAACCTGCTGCAGGAAAAAAAAAAAGCCTGGTGCAATTTTTCAGACTTAATTACGTGTTTAGCATCATTTCAGTTTAAAATGTAATAATGACGGCATAAAGATTAAAGGAAGCTTTCATTTAATTACTTTGGTAATGTCAAAAACCCAATTAGAACAAAGTGCCCTAAACCCCCCCCACAGTGTGAGGAATTAGTGGAGGTTTTTTTTTTTTTTTTTTCCCCTACTTACATCTTCACCGCTAAGACAGAAGGACATGAAGCGCTCACCGGTAGGTTGTTGATCCGCATGCGGCTCAAGGTCCTCCTGTAGTAGCTGAAGTCATTCTGAATGGCAGGATTCGTCATCTGCAAAAAAAAAAAAAAACACAATTAAAAAAAAATGCACCTTAACAGAGA
This sequence comes from Coranthus polyacanthus, assembly GCA_037367275.1. Taxonomy (NCBI): domain Eukaryota; kingdom Metazoa; phylum Chordata; class Actinopteri; order Kurtiformes; family Apogonidae; genus Coranthus; species Coranthus polyacanthus. The sequence continues at coordinate 10,302,985 of JAPQRN010000014.1, read as the reverse complement.
AGGGGAGACTTTCTGTGCATGTCTGTAGGTGGCAAAGCCTGCAGAAGGACATTGAGTTCCGGATCAAACAAGCCATCGTGACAGAACATTTTAGCCAACAAGGCAGAAGCGTAGCTCTGGGGGAAAATGACAGAAAAAGAACACTGATACAATTACAGTTTTATTTGCTGAACTGCATTTGAATCCTCTGACACTCATCCTCTTTACATCCACGTCCCTGCTTCTCCTGTCAGGAATCATTTAGTTATTTTCCTGTTCCACTCGGCCCGTGTATTTAGTACAGTTTGTGACAGGAAGGTCAACAATTATGAAGATACCAAAAAGGTACCATTAAGGAGGGTATAGAGAGGACAGAGGACGATTTCAGGGGTTGAATCAGAGGATGTGTGGAGGTTTTGCATCACAAGACATCGACTCTCTATTAGTATTTATACTTTAAAAACCGCAGGAGTCAGAAACGTCTTTGAAAACGCCCACTGAAAAATATGAATCATCTGGTTTGGAGCTAAACTAACCCCTCTGGTAGAAAACGGGCCAACCAGAGAGCTCCTTTCAGACATCACCACCAGCGAAGGCTCGTCATGTGGCTAATTATCCTCATTCCTGCTTGAGCCTGTCACAGTCAAAGCGGTACTGGCAGCGTGCTAATCCCGCTACAATAGACTGGTACTCAGTCTGTGTCCACTGTGTCCACCAGGAGAGACAGGCTGCTTTGCCAGGGAGGGGCTGCGTGCCGCACAGACACTTTAACTAGGTCAGAAGCCCACGGATGGGTGTGAAAGATTGATGAATAGGCCTGGCATGCCACCTTGCACACTCCCCCCCCCCCATCTCCACCTTCATGTTTTTTTATCTTGCCAGTCTGCGCACTGGGCACTAATTGGGACGTCGCAGCAAATCGCCTGGGGGCGTCGGGTGCATTTTTAAAGTTTTTGAATCTAAGGGTGTAGCAGGCCTTTAGGGGAACCAGTTCACCCACTGTCTGCCCAGATGAGTGCTCACACAATTATGTTTTTGACAACAGGCATTCAACCCCTGCTTGATTTCTGGTGTTTTCTAGGTTGCAGCATCTTTTTTTTTTTTTTTTCCCCCTGAATTCAAGCCAGATAAGTTCTCCAAGCTCCTTGGAGCTCTGTCATTTGTAAAACCTGCCACATTATGCAGAACTCAGCGAAGGACAGCAACAATTTGCAGACCTTTTTTCCCCGCAATAACCCTTATTAGCCATTCTACTGACGTCCACTGTATTATAAACAGCAGAGCAGTATCAGGATTCTAATTAAATGCTAATCATGTGCTCACAGGCTGCAGTTTAGAATTGCACAGAGCTAAAAATCAATTCGGGGGGCATCAGCAGCTTGTCAGGCTGCTCAGAGGTCTGGTTTGTATCACAGGACGAATCAACATTTAAAAGGTGAGTTTGGCTTTTAAAAGAGGAGACTGACACTGGGGATACGCCGGAGAAACAAACAGACTTACTTTAAGCTCATCAAAGCGCAGGGTGAAGTGCAGGATCTCTGCAAACTGCTTGGCCAGCGCCTGCTCCCGCTCCAGGTGCTGAGTGGGGTCATCGTAAGTCTCGCTGGTCAGAGCTCCGAGGAGGCTGTGCAGCGCCGCTTCTGTGGGAAAAATATGATATCTGTGTTAAAGGTGCAGCAATAGCAAAAGTTGAACACCGGCATTATACGTTACAGTGGAGGATTTATGCCAAACACCTTTAAGGTGTAACCTCACCCTTCACTTTGAAATCCACTCACTGTATGACTTTGAAAAGTGCTAAAAAGTGGCCAGAGAGGTGTGAGGAAAATGTGTGAGACTGGACATTTAGTGACATCCCCCAGTCAGAAAACAGAATCACAAGGCACCTACGCGAGTCAAATGAGGGTATGAAAGGGTTAGTTTGGGCTTTTTGGACTTCTGTGGACAAGAGCAGCAAAAACATGTGTTTTAACCCTCCTAAAAAAGGTCTAAGTTGAAGGTGGCAAAATGCAAAAGGCCGTTGTTAGGACCAGTGGTTTGTCTGATGTGGGCTTTACATTTAAGAGGATGTTAACTCTGGTCCGCGCACAAACATAGTAGGTGACGGTAATACATCTTACCTCAAAAAGAAGAAACAAGAAGAAGTTTCTGAGCTATTGTAAAAACATGGCACACACCGTGGATGTCGATCTGTTAGTTTGCGCTACTGTGTGACGGTGTTGGTTGATTGGTGTTAAAATGATGCTTTGCATCGAGCCGAGCTTTGTCTCCCACTCGAAGGCAGCGCACCTCTGATTAGTGGGTTAATTTTATATATACATTTCATGACGTAGAGGAGACGCAAATGCTTGACTCTATGTCAGGATTTGCAAGGTTTGGGATTACCCAGTATCTAATAAAATCAAAGGTAGTTCCATTTCTGACAGTGTCAACTTATCCATCGGCATAAAAAAAAATCCACTATGGACATGGTGGACATACTTTAAATCTATACCTTCTGTTAATCCATGTCTGTGGTGTATTTGTAGTTGTACCGTGATGAGGCCAACATGCATCACCGCAGCTAGATATGTGCAGAGTTTACTGTGTCAGCCAGCTGAAGCATCCTGATTAGGGCAGATACAGATAATGGGACAGTGGTGATGCCCAAACTGCCCAGGGCCCAGTGCCAGTTGGGGGGGTGGGCATTTGGGGGTGGGTGGGGTGTTGTGG
>JAPQRN010000014.1:10278540-10298386 GCA_037367275.1 Coranthus polyacanthus | reverse complement strand
GGGGGGGGGGGGGCTTGGGGGGGGGGGGGGGGTGTTGTGGGAGGCATTCCTGCTCAGATGCAGATGAGACATGGGACTAATTATCTCACTGGCATGAAATAGGGGGGCAGGGGAACAGGATTTCATTCAACAAGGATTATACTCATTGTTTTGACAGTAAGTAAATACAAAGCCTGTGCCATGCCTTGACATAGCATGCCCATGGATGATAATTAAACATGCATGAGAAGCACCGGCAGGGAAACGAGGAAAAGATTAAGTAAAATGTACTGAACAAATTCCAAACAAGTTATATTATTAAACAAACATGTCTTGTTCAAACAACCAGTTTAAGAAAGAAGAAAAATAAGAAAACCTTTAAAGCCCAAAGGGATTTTTATTTATAGATGCAGACAGTACTTAGAAATTCAGTCTAGACGCTGAAGAGAGGCTTCAATAATGACATAACCCAGGCAAGCTAAACATCTGATGCAAAAGCCTCCGGGGTTCCAAATGAGCATTTTTAAAAATATTTATTCAACACGTATTTTCCATTTTTCTTGCTGATTACATATGATGATGAGCATGTCATCTAGAAAAGGGCAGATTCAGACAGCAGTCTACTTCAGATAATCGTAAGGGGACTTTTGGAAGACAGACAGAGAGCTGGCAGTGCAGTGCAGTAAATTGAGCACGTTTGCCATTCAGTAATGACTCCCATCTGCTTGGGCCAGCATTTGCAGCGAAGCGGCTGATTAAAAATGGCCTTACTAGTGCAGTTTTTTTTTCCCTACGTCTCAGTCAAAACAAAAGTAAAAATGGAGTTGCTTTCAGGCCCTCCGAAACGAGCCACTCTAGTATGTCGGGAAGTCGGGGAAAGGCGGGGCGAGGGGGGGGGGTGTCTGATCTCATCAGGTCACGGCAGAGCAGGCAAGCAGAATGCGGGCATGTAGCCGCTTTACTCGCACAGAGGGGAGGGTCAGATGACGGTCTAGACCCTACGAACGGTGACAAGCCAAGCTGACTCAAATTCAGACCCGTTTCTTTTGAAAGCACTCCAAACTTACACTCTGTATTATCAGTAAGTTTTCTAGAATGACATTGTTTCTACAATTTTAAGAAGTTAAACCTGCGTGACAGCGTAAGAACTCATGACAGCAGAGTGGGAAGAGAAATCTGTCCCTGCAATTTTATATGCAAAGCTGATTACATAAGCTACTATCACCTTTCTTACATCTTGCAGTTGGTACTGTAGTCGTGCTCCAAAATCACCCGCCCAGCCTGTAGTAAAGGACTTTAAGCCTCACGCATATCAGACACGACAGCAGGCCGCGGAGGCCATCGTGGCCCCTGAAGCCTGGAGTCAAGGCAGTGAAATAGAGCATCAGCCAAGGCTGTGAGCTGACCTACTTCATTACATAACAGCCATTGCCGCCTGCCGCCGCCCACTGCTACCATTGACTACCTTCTTTACCGCCACTGGGATTACGGGACTGAGATTGTCAAGGCATGGCAGATTTCCCCGCCCCCCCCCCCCAAATTCAGGGTCATAAGAAGATCAGGGTCAGTAAGATCAGTAAGCCTGCACCCCCGTCCCCCATACATGCTAATTAAACAAACTATACCCCCATCCTATACAGAGGTCAATGCACAGTGCAGTGCAAGCAGCGTGTTGAGAAATACAAGGCTGGGGGGGTTTGAGGTCTGCTTATATAACGGGAGGCTGCATGTATGTGTGTATGTGTTGCATGTCTGTTGACTTTTGCAGCTCAGCAGTCAATATCACAGATGCGCATGCAAACAATTAAGGTCATGTATGGAGGTTATACGTCTATGCCGTGTTTACATAAAGGACGGCAGCTTTTATCCCATGAGTCTGTGACAGTTCAGTAACCCACAGAAATACAAAGAGCGCCTAAGTCCCTATAGCTCAAACTAACGCACACTGCAGCAGCACGTAAGACTGGCAGCATTCAAAAAAACCCTCACCAGACAAGTGAGCTCATTTCGGCTCAAACTCTATGTGTGGGTGACGTATATGCGTCTAAGCCAATACGTACCTAATCTCTGGGAGAACTCGTAGAACTTTTTCAGTTTCCCCACTAAGGGAACCACAGCTGCCCACGCCTGCTCCTGTAATGCCTCATCGTTTGGGTTCTGGATCGCCTGAGGATTCAAACATTAAAAAAAACAAAAACATTAGTATACTATTCTTTTACAGGAAAATATAAGTTAATACCCTTATAAAGTGTTACTATGAAGTGCTGAATTCAACTGAAGCACCTAACCATTTATTAATCTGTGTGTACTGAGACATTATCACACACACTTTATTTGGACAGTCCACATACAGAGAGTTTACGGAGTTTCGGCCGTTTCGCTTTTTCTGTAAATGAAATGTCAAATCTATGGATAATTTCTTAAACATCCTTGACCTCGTCATGCGTGGCATATGAGAAAAATTATACAGTTTTATAAACGTATTAGATATTAACTACTGAAACGTGTTTTTTCTTTATGAGGAAAACGGTGGGTAAAATTAGGCTGAAATAAATGTGCGTTTTGTTTTTAACCCACTCCACGGTTTTCAAGAATGTGCGATACTTAAAATGAAGTCGATGCATCTCCATTGAGGGTCAGGCTTCATTTATAGGTCAGATCTTATATGAAGATGAAAGCATGAAGTCAGAAGTGATGTCATTATTATGCAACCATGTCCAATAGTGCACAAACATATAATGGTTTTATATTTGTTTGACTTTTTTTTTTAACCTGCAACAAAAAAAACCAACATATTTCACCATGTAACACAACAACACCACATTCAGCTTTCAGGAAACACCTACACTTCTCATGAGGAAAACTCTTTAAAAATCCCCCCTGTGACTAATGCAGCACTACTTTTCCATGTCTCTTCTGCACAGCAGGAAAACAACAGCCTCTCCTATCTCTGCAGCAGCTCTGTGTTCTGTCATTGGAGGCGTAGATTTTGTGCAGGGTGTTACCTCTCTGATCTCCTGGCCTGCCCCCTTGTACGCCTGGAGCTCGTCCAGGATGCCCATAGCATCCTTCAGCACCACATCCACCTGCTCCCACACCTCACGCTCTGCATCTGTGGGCTGGGCATCTGCAGGAAACAACAACAAGGTCAGCGGGGCTGATTGGTTTCTAATCCATATTCAGAGGCTCAACGCATAGAAAAAGACAAGTCTAGGAAATCTATCAAATCCTCTGAGCTGATAGAAATTTTAATATGCAACTTTCAATTATGTAAATGCTACTTGGCTGAAGTAATCTCATCTTTTCTGTGCTTCCCATTTAGTTTGACACCACCCACTTTACTGACAGAGAGGAGGAAAATGGTGCAAGATAAGAGACAAATATTAAAAGGGTTATGCAGTCTTCTAGCTCTGTAAGAGATATAGAGTATAGAGATGTTTGCAGAGTATCTGTAAATACAAAACAGAAAAAAAAAAAGTTTTTTTTTTTTTTGGGTTTAAGAGTAGCGCTAGTGAAGAGTGGCAAAACTATGAACCTTTTCCACCACCTGAAGCAAGAAAAGCTTGCCAAGTGTGATGACTGTAACAAACTCCTGCTCCCCTGCAGAAGAAATACCTGCAATATGAGCCACAACAACCCTCTTACTGTTACAGCACAAAAGTAAAATGTATTTTTAATTTCACATCATTTATTTTTAATGGGAGCGATGAGGTCTTATTTTATCGACTGAAAACACCAGAAAGAAATGTGAAATACAGGAATGTGGTGAGAGCTGTACAGTGCAGATGAATGTACGGCTTTAATTTGATACTGTGATATTCTCTTTATGTATCAGTTCACACAGAAACAGGCTGAGCTGTGTGAGGCATTGTTTTCTCTAAAGGTGTGACTGAGTCTCTGGGTATGCCAAGTGCAGAGAACACTACAGTAAGGTATCAAACCCTGTTGAGGGGCCTTAGGCTACACAGCAGCTGAACTTCAGCGCTTTATATTTGAGGGGGGGGGGGAGCTCTGCTGCAACTCTGCCCTGATTGAAATTCCACACACACACACTCCAGTGTAGAAGAGGTAGGTTGATGGAAAGCAGAGAAGCTTTAGTGGTAGATTTGATTGCTTTTGCCTCTGGGAGGATCATAGTGTAAAAGATAAGTGCGGGGTGAAAAGACTTAAGAGTTTGGAGTTTATAATGCTATTTAAAGATATTCATGTGATCGATATCAGGAGAGGGAGCAATTACTTAAAGAACTCACTTTCAAAATCGAGGAAAAAATTGGGCTCCTGTTCCAGATCTGTGCACGTCAAAACTTTCAGTAGGTTCCCCATGTTACGATACCTGTAGGGGAAAGAAAAGTATAAGGTAAGCATAAGGAGGAGATCGTCAGCGCAAGGAGCATCTACAGCACCTCGTGGTTCCGCTTCACTGCTCTGGTGCCTGTATGAACTCAGTAGCCTGGTGCCCCAGATGTGCCCACTGTTCACGGAGACCAGCGTTCCCCTAAGACCCCCACATGTGTGTTTCCTGTGCCCAGGCTCCTGCCAACCAGATGGCAAACCAAAAAGCCCCCATGTATGTCCCAAAAATAAAAAACTCAGTTTGAGTTTCTCCTTCCCAGAAATCATTTACAAGCAGTCATATGCAAAGTAATCCATTTTCTCAGCCTCCTCGGGGGAAATCGAATAGTATGTTCACATCTATTCACGAACTAGGCAGTTGTTTACTGCACATAATAGAACAGATCCAGTTAAACTTTTATGAAAGAAGTTGTCACATAAGAAACATAAGAGGACCTGTTTCTGAGGCTTGTTGTTTGTTTGTGCACTGAAATTCACTTTGTCATCTCTGCAGAATAACTACAGTATTTCTACTCAAAGTGCAATAAAGCGTCATGGTTATAGGAGCTGAAACATAACATTAATATTTAATACGCCTTAGTAATGATGTACATACAACATATGTGATAGCGTAAGAAAACCTCATTATTACTGCAAGAGCACAATGCAAGAAAAGCAACACAATACATTAGGTTTCATAAGCTCTGCACTTATTCAGTCATTTCTGGCCAGTATTTAATTCAAGTGAAGATAAGATAATTATTAAATAAGGTTGTGACACATGCTCTATTATTAAGCTATATGTGAAAAATTGTGTCTTTGTAGTTGTGCCGTGTAGTTTTTACAGAACAAGTTTAATGCCCTCATTAAAATGTGTTAAAAACATCACCTCCTTGTTCCTCATGGAAAAAAAAAAAAAACCCAGAATCTTTAAATATGCAAATTACATTCTTTTCAAAACTTTAACTGTTCGACACAAGATGTTTCTTACTCAAACAGCACAATGAAGGAAGAAAAAGAAAACTGTTTTTTGTCTGTAGGGGAACCTCAGCTCCCGTACGCAATTAATTAAAGTCAAACTGGCAAATGCGGTTTAATTTTCTGTCGATCAACTAAATGGCTTATTGATTAACTAATTAACCCTTTCAGCACTGAGTGAGTAGAGGGCCACAGTAGAGCTGTAACCAATACCACGGACTTTCACCGAAAATGACTAACCCAACCAACAATCCACTGCTTCACGGTGTCTGCACAACCACAATGTGCTGACAAACATTCACATTAAACTGGGTCATTAACGGTTATTCAAAATGACATAAGACATTAATTAGTCCTGCACCGTATGAGGAACATCTGCAAAGAGCGATAACATTGTTCAATATTGCGATGATTTAAAGACAAAATAAGTAACATTTTCCTAAAAAAATATAGACTCATCAAAAAATCCCTGTCAGTCATCACTTTGGACCTTCTGTCAGTGTGTGGTGGCGAATTTACCAGCAGAGACCCTGCCCTCTGCCTGTATTTTCTATTTTCCTCTGTGTTTTCCTTCCTTGCTGCGTTCAGGGCGTTTCTGGAAGTTGACCTCTTGGCGGCGAGTTTGTACCTCCAGCCAATAACAGCATTGCGCAGCATCCGCAGGCGAAACAATATAAAAATGAAGCGACTCCAGTTCATTCTGCTCTTCTCTCTTACTGTTGTGCAGTTCTGTCTGAGAGACAAAACTCTGGACACAGAGACACAGAGACGCATCTCAGCCTGTCTATGCATGAAGGTAACACAAACAAACATGGAGGAGGAGAGCAAACATGATACAGAACGGGGTCATTCTGAAGTGGATTTGTTTCAACAGAAGTTCCAAATAAAAGAAGAAAATAGTACAGTATGGTATCACCCACCTCTCGTCCCACCGCTCGTCAGTACTACTACTAACAGTGCTTGTAGAATTGCCCACAGCTGTGCCACATTACTGTACAACTTTATACAGAGCCGCCATTAACTGCTTTCCCATGTTGCTGTGACTGAGACGGTGCCTTCAGGTGAACAACGAATTGATGATGATGATGATGATGGCAGAAACAGAAAGAGTGACTATGATGATAGTGATACCCTGACATCAACTCTTCCAGCTACATGTCAGCGGCTGACGCATGCATACAATACACATATGGTATATGCTGTAGATCCATATTTAAGGATCAGCCTTCCAGGAGTCTCCCTATCCTAGACAGTGCAGAGCTGATCTTTCTCAGAACCAGAGCAGAGGTCAACAGACATATGACAAGTCACAGATCTTTGGCAGTTTGTACAGAGACCGTGACAGGCTCCGTCAACAGAGGCAGGTTTAACCCTTTGTGACAGGACGGATGTACACGGAGAGGGCGGAAGCAGGGTCAACGCGGAACAGTGACGAAGTTAAACTTCGGCAGGCAGATGTCATGTGCGATGAGTGACAGGTGAAAAGCCAAAGTGACTGAGTGAGGGCCCGGTGGTGACACGGTAAATCATGGCAACACAAGTAATGCTGAGAGACAGGGAGGTGCTGCGACAGAGCAAAGTACACACTCAGCAGTCACGAGCAGAGGGTGAGATGGAGTGTTTTTAAAATGCATGAGATGCGTGATGGTGGAGGGGTGGAGAGGACATGTATTCTTGCATCTGCAATGTGAAAACTCTGCAGTGGGTCATGTCCTTATTTTTACTCAGATCAGATTAGTTGGTGTCCTTTGCACACCAACTAATCAATCAATACTTTATTTTCTTTTCATTTAAAGAACATAGATGAACATATCACACGTGTGCCAAACGGACAGAAAACACAAAAAAAGGAAGAGAAAAGTTAAAAGGTGGAAATTAAGAATATGGGGAGGATCCGTTTTTATATTAAACAAGCCCTACATACATATGTACACATTTTCATACCCATACGTATATATGCACAGACCAACATGTGCATATCCATGACTGAAGACGAACAGTAAAAAAACCAATGTATTAATGGAACTTTCCCCCAAAAATGTCAAACATGCTTACACAGACACATATCACATTGTCATTATTCAATAAAATGAAAAGAATAACACAAAATATGACAGAAGGGGTTACCTCATTTTTTCCACCAGGATTGTACACATTCATATTGTCTTATAATAATCCTGCATTTCGAGGGGGGGGGGGGGGATTGGAGGATTATTTGAAATTGCCCTTAACATGCCCTTAACCTTGGTACATTAGAGTTGACACATGGGTAACCCAATTTAACAAATTTACTGCAAAGATATCAGAACGAGCTCTTAATGTAAATGTTTTTCTCTGTAGTGTATATATTGTACTGTACCTCAGTCCATTCATTTAGAGTTGATATGAGCCATTTTTGCATCAGTAGTGCTCCTCATTGCCATGAGCACCATTTTTTATTCATATTTTATAAGAGAGCCCCTTTACAACTGTTGTCACTCAGTCTAACCCAGTGACCACCTGCAAACATCCACCTGCCTTGTCTAGCCTCGTCTTATTCCCCTCCACTAATGTGACCTGAATGTCTGACTGTGCCAACGCTGGCACCTCACTGGCTGTTGAGAAGCAGCACCTGATCCGGCCTCAGAAGGGCAGAGAGCTGCCACTGACCTCGCCCTGCCGGATGATGTGGGCAGTGCCCACTACCACCGCCAGGCCTCCTCTGGTCCTCTATCGCCACCTTTCAGCGGCTCAGGCAGACGCCGGCCGGCTGGCAGGCAGAGCTGCTACGATTAACAGTGTACACTGTTCAGTACAGGCACCGGCTGCCTCACAGGACCAGCGCTGCTCCCTTGTGCTGTTTGAAACGAGGTCATTTTAAGGACGGGGATTTGAGTGGAAGCTTTTCAAAGTTCAACGGAGAATCTTCAAGTGTATTAGAAAAAGAGGAGATTAAATTTTGCAGCTTTTATATCTTACTCCTCTGGAAAGCAAATACTCAAATTACACCATGAGAATCATTTACAGATTACAAAAACAACCTCCATGAAAAGGGTCTTTTTGTATTTTATTGGACTGTTTAATGATAACAACCCTCCCTTTTGAGATAAATGAAGTCCATATGACTTGTACTATATGTGACTGGTTGCTTAGCGATAGCATAGTAAGAGAGGAGTGAGAGGATAAAATGCTGGCTGAGGATGCACAGATACTGTATTAGACTTTGGGTTTGAAGTAACCCCCTCCCTCAGTGGCGGCAGCAGTACCCAGTAGTGCTGACACGTCCTGGGCACCACAGAGAGACCGACGACAGTCTTGTTGTTGTTTTGAACCCCCCCACTGAGTGATCGCGTGCTCACAGCGAGGGAGGGAGGGCTGCTTCTAAGGCCAGGGGCAGAATCTGACAAGCAGGAGCCCGCGCAGCTTTCCTATTGGCTGAGCCAATCTACCCAACAGCTCACTGTATCCATGGAGGCAAAAAAAAATTTGGTGCCATTGAAAACATTGCAGCAGCCAATCAGACGGCAGCTCTGGGTGAGGAGCGAGTACAGTAGTAGTAGGACTTGAAACACATGAATATATTAATACAGATGAGGTAATGCGCCAAAAACAGCAGATTAGTAGGGAGTGAAGTCAACTGGAGACGATGGAGAAATATTTTATTCAGCTACTGAGCACTTATTTTAATATGATTAGATTTGTGTGTAGCTCAGCAAATTCACACTATTATGAAAACATTTTAAATAAAAATAAGAAAACTCAAATTATAACCTGATAAGTGTAACCAAAGTATTATATTCTTTTCTTTTTTATTCGCAGTTTATCCCCTGCAAAAACTATATATTTGCAGTTTATCCCCCATTTTAAAGAACTAGTATTTGGAGGTTTTGTGGGCTGCCATAATTAAAATATATCTAGAAATGTTCAAATGTGGACATGTAATTTCAATAATCCCTTGCAGAGAGGTTGAAGCTTATTTAGTGAAGACACCAAAACAGTGCCACGCCCATGCAGCAGCCTGACCTCTGCATGGCACTGCCTTTTGGCGTCTTCTAGCGCTCTGCTTCCCTTTAATATACGCACAGAGAAAGAAGCGGGACACAGCTGAAAACCGAGCACTGCGGCAATGTCCTACAAAACCGGCGCAGACTCGGGGTGATGGCTGGCTAATGTTAGTGGTGGGGCGGATGGGGGGGGGGATAGTGCTGACATTCCACTACTTGGTTGCAGCATGAGGATCCACGTGCCCTGCTGATTTACTATGGAAGAGGAAAAACAACGCCCTCCCCTCCCCATCCAGGCACAGACACAGCGCGGATCATCACGTGGGCTCCGCCGTGGAGAGGAGAGGCTGGGCGCTTGCCTGAGGTGTGGAGGGGGGATGGGGAGAGGCAGCAGCGTGTATGCGTGTGTGTTTATGTCTGATTTAATGTGGGTCTGGAGGAGAAAATGCATAGCTCATATTTAAAGATAAAATATGATATTTAAAGAAAAAAAAAACAGTGATGTAGGTGAAGATGTGTGCTGAATATTATTGCGTGCGTTGAAGGGGAGGGATTGTGAGGCGTCACACTGCGGCAGAGGCGGGCAGAGCTAGGCAGCTTTAAACTTGACCTAGATTCCCCGGGTGACACGCCACATCGCATTAGCCCACTCGGCCAGACCTGGACCCGCCGGAGCTCGCTGACACTGGCCCGATTCGACAAGCAGAAAATGGGGGAGCACTTCCCAAATGGGGCTGGCATGTGCCCCCACCCCACCCCCTCCCTTCCTCTTCTAACCCACTGTCCCCCTGCCCCCCCATGCTCAACTTCTCACCCCCTTGCCCAGACCATCTCCTGCCATTCCTATCCAGCTGACTAAAAATGGCTTTGGGGGGGGGGGTCATCACAGGGCGATTTGGAAAGAAGAGAAGGGGGGTTAGTTGCCATTTGTTTGTTTATGGGGGGTGAACTCGATTACCTTGTAGCCACGCCTCTGTATTGTCGCGTAAACATCAACTAATGCCCCCCTCACCCAGATTCTGGCAGATCAAAACAAACCTCAGCACTACAGGAAGACTGAATCATTACAACTGACGGTGATACTTGAGGTGACATCTAGTATCAGCTGTCTTGTCTTACTCCTGCCACCAGCAGCAGCAGCAACAGCAACAGCACATAGGCAGCTAAAAATACTCCCTAAAAACGACTGCTACAAAGCTTCAAATCACTACTACAGTTGTCAAGACGCTGATCAGCAAGAAATGGGGAAATGCACACGTGAAAACTGCAGTTTGTCCAGAGGAGCAGATCAGAGGAGGATGAAAGTGGGTGCGCCTCATCCTTCAGCTAAGCCCTTCTCTTTGGACAGCACCTGATGAAAGTTGGAAACCATGGCAACAGGCACGTACACAAGAGTCAGCTAAAAAGCAGGCTCCATTGAAATGGAGTACTATCAGAGCCTCTCAGAGCCGCTCTTCTGTCACACCAATACAACACTTTATGCCATCAAAACACGCAGACGCGCTGACAGCCTGAACTGATGTTAATTTCAGATCAAGCCATTTAACGGATAACCATTAAAACAGCAAGGACCGAAATGATCATCTCACACAAGAACAACATGTGGCAAATACATTAGGGCTGCAATTAATGATTATATCCTATGTCCATTAATCTGACGATTATTTATTTGCTTAATCGATTAGTTATTTAATCTATAAAAAATGTCACAAAATAGTAAAAAAAAAGGCTGATCGGTGTTTCTCAAAGCTCCTGTCGTGTCCTCAAATGGCTTGTTTCCTCCACAAACCAAAGAAACCAGAACATATTCCAATTTAAGAAGCTGGAAGCAAAACACTTTGACTTGTTTTTCTTTTAAAAAACTTATTAAATGATCAAAATAGTAGGTGGTTGATTTAATAGTTAACAACTGAGTCATTCATTGAGTAATGGTTGCTGTAAAGACCTGCCTGTAATGTTTGACTTTTTTCAAAATTTGCCACTTTGACTCTCTGCTGCTGAACATCTGCCTCAGAAGGAAGCCTCCACTCCAGCGAACCCTCCCCACCCTGCCCTTGAGAGTCCTCTGACTCCTTCCTAAGAAGTGTTAGCAAATCACAGAGGGAAGGGGGGGTCATATTGACTCACTAATGTTGGTCAAAGCAGCATGTCCCTCGGGGCAGCTGTCTCCTAAACCCATTCACACAGATCTCCCATTCTTCCACCAAAAACAGCCCTGAACGATCATTACTCGACTGACCTTCTGACTGTGACTCACCCACGTCACTGCATCCTTATCACACTTATTTAATGCTCCCGAGTGCTCTGTTTTTCATTTGTGGTTGTTACGACAAATTAAAGCCTGATTTCACTGAAGAAATAGTGCAGCATGACCTTAATTTTTTTTTTTTTCCTTGCACAATATTACCCCAACAGGATTTTGGGTGGGGCTCAGTGGAGGTTTTAGAGGGATGATGAGTGTCACATTGAAGAGTACCAGTGATTTTATTCAGTAAGAGAAGAGTGCCACCTGGAGGATGGAAATGGTTGTGCGCGCAAGGCGTAAATGCTGAAGAAGACCACTCCCAAACCTTCTTAAACCATTCTCATGACAGCTTTAGGAATGCACAAAAACACATGACAAGCGACAGCAGCTACAATAAAAATGCTTTTCCAAAAGACACAAAAACCCACAAAATTACACAACAAATATTTTCAAAGACTATTTTAGAGCCAGATAATAAATGTCAGTTTAAGGGGTGAGGAGCAACATTAATTATCCAAGAGCACCATCCAGTGTTCGCTTGCAGCCACTGCTCGTTTGGTGCAATTCACACAATTAAAATCTCTGCTGATTTAAATGTTAATTCCATGTTTCTTATTGATCTGCAAGAAACACTATCAAAGCTGCCTTACATGTATGTCTATCTACACAGGAATGAAGGGAGTCTACTCAAGAGAACCCGGGCAGGAAGTTACACAGTGTCAACCCTCTAGTAGCATAAATAATGTATAGCCCGAGGAGAAGCTGGAGGCTTTTAGCTGACATAACAAACCACTCCACATATTACACCCACTCAGACATATCATCTCCAATTACCCATTCGGCGGGTGGGGTTTGGGGAGTGGGAACAGGAGCGTCTTCCATATGCTGAGTCAAGAGTGGAGCAAGTGATAGTTTCAAAGAAAAACACAGAAATTACTGGTAAAGTAAACAAAATAACTGGCAGAGAAATGAGTTTTAGTGCATTTAGATCTAAAATGCTTATTCAATTATAAATATTTTCACAAGTCACCAGGTATAATAATACTTAACTGTACCAGATGAGGGCAGTGTTGACCCAGTGATGATCTTAGTAACTAGCGACCAAAGAAAAGCTTCACCTCAGGCTACTGCACCACACCTCCCCCTGGCTTAGCAAGGGCTAATCCATCCTGTGTATATTCACACGAAACACAGGCCCGCTGCATTAACCCTCCTTTTATGATGCAACGTGTCTACTGTTCCCCTGTACTGCCACAGGGTTTTGTACTGCATGCGAACCAAAATAGCTCGCCATTCAGGCTATTTTACTAGCCGAGCACCATGGCAGCTTGGCGTCAGCCGATATGCACAAATACACACACAACAGATCTGCCCTGAGGATCGGACGCTGACTTAGTGATCCTATATATTAACCACCTGAGGCTTAGCTGTCAGAACGGCACAGCATTCCAGCACCGCAGCTAAGCCAATAGAATGATGGCTGTGTGTCATGGTAACAATCTCCAAGGAGACGCAGAAGAAAATACAACAGGGATGGGCGGACATTCAAGCACGGAGGAATGATGGGATTTGTAATGGGGCGAGCTGAAATGAGACAACCTGACAGTAACATTATGAGGACAGGAAACGTGAGTGACATCCTGCTTAAAAATACTCTGAAACATACTGCTAAAAAACACTGGTATACTATGAGGAACACAGGTCGTGTGGGATTTTAAAAATGCGCCAACTCTAAAATAAAAAGACATTTTAAATGTACAATAAATGTACAATGTAGTGGACGCTGGGCAGTGACCCTGCGCCCTATAGTTACATAAACACTCCGGCCTTGGAGAAGAGGAAGCTGGGAGCACCTACGTTACTCAACTCCTTTTTATGGCCCACAATGCACTTCATTTCCTGAACTAGCATTACACATACACCCACAGCACGGCACATTAAGACTATAATAGGCATAGGTGCACCACAGGCAGTCTTACATAATGACATGTCTCTATTGGAATAAAAGCTACTACATTTTGACACTGTGCTAATGTGTGAACCTGACTCAGATGTGGCAGATATGTCACGTTGTAATTTCTTAAACATGGGATACTACACGAACAGTTTATCTAGTTGAAGGTGCATCTTCCAACCAGTTGCCAAAGGCTGGAGGCAAAAATCGATCAGCTGTCAAAACATTCTCCATCTGCCCGCCATGTAATACTTTGTGCTATGTGAATGCACCAGCTGCCTTTCATGTTTTTCTCCTTACATTTGAATTGTAGGAGCTGAAGAGACAGGTTTTACATTTTACACAGCTGGAGCATAGCACTATGCATGCAGGTTTTATTTAGACATTCAAATCAAAATTTGCAGGAACAGAAGACTATATATGATATCATCCACCGAAATCAACTAGCCATTTTTCCTTCTCACCTATACTGAGCCCACATTTGCATGGAAACTGCCACCAGTGGAAAAAGAAAGTGACTGAGTCACCTGTCATTTACAAAAATGTCCCCATTCATTTAAATTCTTCCAGTGTACCCATCATCAGTTTGTTTTAAAAATGGGAACAAATGCAGGGCGAAAACAAACAAGACTGATGTGGGGTTGTGTTTTTCTCTCAACAGCAGGTCTTACAAGCCCTCTATCAAGCAAGCAATCTAAATCATGATCAGATATGCACTGCATCCTATAAATACACATGTAAACAACTCATGAAAACCAGTAGTATGAAAATAGTCATTCCATTTTCCATGATGAAGAATATCACACAGACACGCCAGCTGAGGACACTGCTCTAAATAATAGTATTATATTTGTATTACAATGTTAACCAGGACTTGGAAAATGCCTGAAAACCTACAAGTGTGACTGAGTATGAGAACTTACCAGCAGTGAAGCTGTACGACTGTCAGACAGGAGCAGGGAGGCCTGGCCTGGCAGGTGGCCCCGGGTCACAGTCCTCCAGCAGAGGTCAGCCTCTGAAACACAAACACAAAAAAAAAAATATTCAACTCTGACAAAAGCGGTGCACACATGTATGACCCAAAAAAAAATCCACCAAAAAAAAAAAAAAAAAACGACTTAAATGTTGGTACTTTCCTAAAACAAGCCACTTCTGGATCCTGAAAGACTGTTTTGTGTATTTTCAATGGAACAAATGACAAAGTACCAATGTTCCCACACACAGGTTACACCCTGTTACAAAAGTCTTCATGTAATAATATTAATTTCATCCAAAAATGACAAAAAAGGGAAATATAACATTACTAGACAAGAGTTGCTCTTGTCCTTGTGAAACAAGCTAATTGCAGAGTTTTTATAAAACTTGGAACAAACAGACCTGCTTTAAAAACACCCCACTTCCTATTGTGCAACACTTCCTCTGATTCAGCGAGCACTTCAGGTTTTCTACAAGGCTCCCTGCTTCCTCCTGCACGAGCTTGACGACAGAATTCACTCTATCCAAGTCACGTCTACACCTTTTTATTCAGGAAGTTCGGGATGGAATATTTAGATCTTAAAAACACACGTTTCAGTACCTAATTTCAGACGGTCCCAGCCTTCATCCCACAAGCCTCAGTTTAACGTTTAACACACTCTGCGCGAGCCACGAGCTCGTTTCAAAAGTTGAAAGTAAAAGCCCGGCACACTGAGACCATTAGGACCAAGGCACTTCTCTGCTCGCCAGCCTGCATACAAATGCACAGCTTTAGCAGCAGCGTTGGTCATGCATGAATGTGATCAGACTTCAAACCCGCAAGAACTGTGAGAAGAAAACTGTCTTCATAGCACAACTGAATAAGACACTGAAAAACTACAAGCTATAAAATAAAAAAGAAAAAAATGATAGAAATCCTTGAGGAGGTAAAGTAGACTATAAGGTCGACTGAACCTGCAGAATGATGTTGCAACAGCCTCTTTTCTTATCCCGGCTTTTCTCCACGCAAACTGACCGCGACTTCTAATCCAATAGAGCTGACATGTCACAGGGGACATTCTGGGTGACATCTGTGGCAGGGAATCATGGGAGTCAGCTATGCATCACTCCTACAGCTGGGGGCCAAAACATGAGGCCGAGTGAGCTCATGAATAAACCACATGGGGGTTTGATGCAGGAGGTTACTGACAGTCCTACACGTGGTATTTGCAAATGAATCCCCCGCTTCGCGCCGTCTGTGATGGTAATGATTCTTTATTAACATTAAAAGGAGAGTGACGACAGAGTATGTGTTGAAATACCTCAACGTGCACAGCCACTTACTAAAACAATGGGGTCAGGAGCATTAATATAACAAGTGTTTTACTCCTGTGACTTCAAAATGACTTTTTGAGCCAATAGAAAAATACTTAACTTGGGCTAAATGTTTCGTTCTACAGTTTTTGTAATTCAGTCCTTCCACACTGAGGCTTGAAGCAAAATGTTTCCTCTTCTTTCTTTTTATTCATTTACTGCCACAAACTATACACAAAAGTACTTTAGTCTATGTCATTAAGAAAATGCTGCATTTAGTATTAGTATTAATCCTCCCTACTCTCACTTTTTACAGTGTAGGTTACATGCTGTATATGAGACGACAGTCATTCAGTTCATGGCTGCTGTTGATGATGAGATCATTCAGTGATTCAGCTTTGCTCATCCCTCCCAGTAATAATGAATGCCAGACGATACAGCACAGATCGCTAGAGTAAGTGCTCACTGTAGGGGGTCCAGTGGTGTTTCATTACCTCAGAGGGGTCCAATTGTCATGTGAGAAGTTCTTTGTCCTCAAAAGAAGCCATTAGCATATAGAACAACCAAGATAACAGATGACCGATGGTAACAGGAGGTAAACAGTCATGGAGTCCTCATGGTTAACAACATGATACCGCTGATTCCCACAGGCCTGGAGGCAATAAAACCAACACTGTTCAGTGATGTTTTCTCTGCACTGACTGGACGTTCACTTCCTGACTCATTTCCTTGTTTTGATTTGCCTTTTCCAGAGGAGTGTACATTCAGTACAGGCAAAAAAAAAAAATGGATTGAACAGGGGTGTTTTGCACATCTGTCGCCACATTAGTAAGAATTCGCCGTTACGTTGCAACGTCGCAGCACAGAGCAGCGGAGGCGAATCACTGTGCGCTCGCATCTTTCGGTTTGTTGGAACAGATTTATGGGGACACTTTTTTTCCTTTTTTTAAAAAATTTACTCCACCGCATGAAGAGGTCAATAAATGTGGGCCAACATGTGTGGGCCGGCTGTACACTGTATGTTAGACTCTGACCACTACCATAATCAATAGGATCTCAAAGAGGAGCCTGTCCATTTGTCACGCACATGAATGTATGTCGTACACGTTAACTTCAAAAGAATTACACTGCATTACTGCTCAAGAGACTTTTTCTAAATATTTGTTTTGCAGCTAATCCAAAATAATATCACTTGACTCTCATCCCTGTCTTATATAATATAAACAGCCAAAAGTAAGAAATAACGTGACAAAAACGTACATGTTGCTTAAAATTTGCTTTTATTTACATTTTTGAATAATGTGTTGTTTCCATTTTTAGGCCAAAAACTGAACTCAGGAACATTTGACATTTAAGTCTCTTTCTGTAACTGAAGACTGCTGCTGTTTTCAAGCCCGAAAAGTGCATAATGTGTGTTTTTTGGCAACAAATTCTGCAGTTATTCTATACTTGTGCCACCCTGACATTTTCTTAAAGCTGCCTGAATAAGAGCAGCAGGTTCAATTCAGCAACAAAACCAGCAAATTCATTGTTTTGTGAGTATGTGTAGGAGGAGGTAAAGACCAATGGACAGAAGTAAAGCAAGTGACACCGGGATATAAATCAGTCCCTGCAGTGTTGGTTTCACCCCTGAATAAAACTTCAGGTTGCCATGGCAACTTGCATTCCCCGTTTCCTCACGGAGAGTCAGAGCTGTGCTGAGGGATATCGACTTTGTGCGACAATGTGTGCGCATTTGTGTGTGTGTGAAGAAGTTGGTGAGATCCACAGGACACAGTGGAGCCTCTGTGGAAAAAAACATTTCATGAAAAAGAAAAAGAAAAAAAAAAAAAAAACTCCCACAGATTATTTACACAGAGGAGAAATGCTCCAAATGAAAACGTCAGATGATCTGTTGAGGGCTTACTTCTCCAGGCCCAGGTTTACACCAGGTTTAACTCCTTATTATTCAATTTATGCTTGCAGTTACATGGTATACGAAAAGGTTCTAGTCGCTAGCAATGAAGGGTAAAATACCATTATTGCATAGTGCAGCAAAAAGAGAAATGTTAATAGGGGGTTACAGGGGTTACAGTTCAATATCATGCAATGTACTGCAATCTCAGGAAAATAGTCTAAAGAAAACACTACTATACTATCTGAGTAAAAAAGTCAGTTTTATGCAGTTGGACCAGTGGAATCTGCATCTATCTAGAAACACAAAATGAACAAATGAACTGTCCACCACGAATCCTGAAATGTAAAACATTAAGAAATCAACACAGTGTTTTTGAGAACTGATGACAATATCACCAAACATCACTGCGACACTCAGCTGGATCAATATTTTCTCACACCTCCATCAAATAAGCTGCTAATTATGCAGCTTATATGTTTTCTCAGTGTGATTAAAAACAAAGAATCTTTACAGTGCAACAGCCTAAATTCAATGTATTTCTTCTCTTGCACACAACAAACAATTTCAACGAGTATTGACAATGCTAGAGTGTGGGACTGTGAGCCTCTCCTTTGGTCCAGGTTTCTACGACCAACATTACCACAATAAAACATCAAAAAAAGTTATCGCTATGATAAATATCACAATACATGGAAGTGCATAATGATGGCCCGCTGTATGTGACAAACCGGGGGTACCGTACTTCCATAAAAAAAAAAAAAAATCGAGAAACGATTCAATTAATGTAGAGGAAAAAAAAGTGGGACAAAATTCCATCTCGGGTTTATCTGGCAGTTTTAACACTTCATGAGGAGGAATGTTTGGTGCGGGGGACGCATGGCAACAGTTTCATGTAAAAACTGAATTTCTTGCATGCTGACTTGCCATCTGTGGCAACACCCCTGCTCACTGGTGTCCAGTGACATGTAGGCGGCCACATGAGGATCTCATGCCCGCTTGGTTTGACATACAGTTCTTATTTTAGCTTAATTCTTAGTGCCATGCCTCAATATTAGTGCTGCTGTTACTCATTTTCCCATTTAATTTAATTTTCTATCATAAAGCAGAAAGTAAATTGCCTTCCTATATGACAGGCAAAGGATAAAGTGTTGTGATCTCTTCTACAAACTCTCTCAGATCTAAGCCTGGAGGGGTTTTCTTTGCATGTGTAAAAGGTGTGGGGGTAGGGGCACAGTCACACTATTTCTTCTTTTGAGGAGGCTGTGTTATTTATAGGCTTCTGTGAGGTGAATCTATGGAAAGTCTATTTTCTTCACATTTTCTGTAAAGATGCTGCCGCACATTGAAAGCATCCTGCCCAAGTTCTTTAGATGGCTCGCCTGCAGGAGGAAAGGATAACGAGATTGCTCCCTCTACTCATTATGTGCACGCTCAGGGCTTCAGATAAGCCGACATCACAGGGCGGAAGTGAGAAAGTTCAGAGGAATGCTCCAATCTACCAGCACAGCCAGCGCTCCAGATCTGAAACTGGCACACTTACGGACTCATGCACATCAGAGGCACACATCAAAAGTAGATTACTCACCACCGGCAAAGGCTACAAAAACAAACCACCACAGCGAGGACCTCCACCGCACCAGAACATCTTTCCCTGCTCATTTAACAGCAAAACAGCCAGCACGTGTTAACGAACAAACTATCAAATAAATGTGTTTGTGGACTGAACAGCGGGGAGGATTTAACAGAGCTCAGAGCTTAACAGAGTTTTGTGGGTGCATAAACTTAAGCTCAATTTAAAAGCAAACTTGTGGACTGTATCCAGCACATTAAAAAAAAAAAAAAACACACACATTGTGATATGAGGTTTCGAATAATTTTGCAGTGTGCGTGAGCAGACAGGGCTACTTCTTAGGGGGGGCACAGTCAGTCTTTCCTACCGTCTGACTCAAGCATGTCATCATTTCAACTCTGATCTCCTCATGGGCAAGAGCAGACATGCAAATGCAATGAAGGAAGGAGGAGGATCGGCTGCACTCAAGAGGAATATGAGATTTCTCTTAGCGCAGAAAAGTCGATGCCAAACTCTGACCTCCATTCTTACTGTGAGGAGCAATTTCCCCAAACATTTTGCTCATCTAGATGCTGAAAATGCATTGTAATTATGAGTCAAAAGCCTTTCAAAACACGTTTTAACCAACAAGACCATACAT
>JAPQRN010000014.1:10264334-10275613 GCA_037367275.1 Coranthus polyacanthus | reverse complement strand
ATAACAAAAAAGTTGAAGTTACTTTAGAAACTTTGGGTCCTTTGAGAAAACATTTGTGGCCGGAGCCCAGTTTAACACTATTTCATTAATCTTCTATTGCATTATTGCACCATATATGAGACACTCCTTACAAAAAAACAACAAAACTTTAATTTAAAAGAATTAATTTGAATCTTTCTATAACGTCACGAGCAAAACCAAAGAAAACATGAAGTTAATTCAATCTAGACCATGGTTTATTTCAAAATACTAGTGATAGGAAGCAGTATTTTCACACGTTGGTAGAACAAACGGAGTTTGCGGTACAGCTTGGGTAGTGACAGTTGTGTTAGATGACTGAAGACAGATTAAAACACTGCTATCTAGAGGTCAGGGAGTTAAAAACAACACAAAATTAACCACTGTCTGCCACAAATCTTTGCATGAAAACTATTAAGAATCCAAACTATATGACGAGCATAATATGACAATGTTTACCAAAGGATAATGTAGCAGAAAAATAACATGTTGTGAGTACGGTTCAGTCAACGCGGTCAGTGCGCTTGGATCCATTTGTCAGTGGAAATACAATAAAGTTGAACTGTCAGCAGGGGACTACAGTCAACCTCATACTGAGAATAACTATCGTGCCCGAAGTCAGCAGCTCGGTGACACTGGGTGCGTTCAAGGCAGCAAAGAGCAGACACCAAGAAACCTTCAGGAGAGACCAGTCCTGTCCTAAGACAATCCTCAAAACTGTCTATTGGAATCACAGCTTTTTGCTTTTATCGCCATTTTTGCAGTTTTTGGTCAAAGTAAACTAACTCATCCTCATAAAATGATAAACTAAGGGTCAATTTGCAGGTCCGTGAAGCCTCAAGATCCTTGACAGAACTCTTAGAAAATGATGAATAATTTAAATTAACTACCATTACACTCACTCAGCCCACTCTATCCCTGAGTGTGTCGCCCCAGCTACAGTATCTGCAGTTGTCCAAACTAGAAAATAGATTTGCTGGAGAAAGTATGTGGAAAATCTTCTCACATGGGATCCCTGTGGAGTTCACATAAGTTCAGTGGCTCCCACTACATGTCTCTCGGTGGATGAAATGAAAGATAGCTTCCTTTCTCAGTCGCTGTATTTGATTTGCGTTATGCATCAACACAGTCAGTTTGACCTTATTTAACCAATCTTCTGCCTTTCTGTTAAGTATCGGCTGAAAAACAAAGGATCACTTACATCAAATAGTGTTTGAAAAGCTGCACAACATTAGAAGTTGACAATCTTTGAGGCTCAACACTTGATTCATGTTTGGATACACTGACTTGAATCCAAGTTTGATTTCCAAGAATTACATGCCTGAAAGTCTCTGCTTCTGACACAGTAGTGTGGCATTCATGTACGCCAGATGAGGTATATTCTAATTTCAATTCTTGTTTCACAGAAAACAATGTAAAAAAAAAAAATGCTTGAGACAAGATTTCACTCTCTTCCTTTACTTTTGCAATATTAGTTGATGCAACTTTTGTACTTCAGCACTTCTCAATAATAAGAAACATCAGCTCCAGACTATCTAAACAAACCTGAGATGACTGAGTATTTGCTCCATCCAATCTATGATCCCATCTGTTGACAGCACCGCTGAAAATTACAAGACATGGCACAACAAGTTGCACCATGTCTCCCAGTCCTATGAATGTCACGTCTTTTCCAGTCACATATTTTTATGCACTCAGTGGAACTATGAGAAGTGAGATATGCATTCATTTATTACAGCCAAAGTCAACATAAATGATACTTCCTTTTTTCAACATGTAGAGTAGCAGATCTATAAAAGAAACTGCAAAAAAAGAATTCACATAAACTAGAGACCCGATTTGCAGATCTGTGCTGTCCGTTAAGGTCTGAACATTATACACGATCCCGCAGGTAATCCAGATTCACTGACATGAAGCAGAGAATATGATTAATAACCGTGTTATTCCAATGTGTAAGCACCAGCATCCGTCTCCCCTACACGCACACAGACACACACACACACACACAGACACACACACACACACAGAGACAGACACACACACAGAGACAGACACACACACACACAGACACACACACACAGAGACAGACACACACACACACAGCCTGCAGAGACTGTTTGTTTTTGGTGACATGAGGGGGTAAAGGTCACAGTACCTCTGAAGTACTGGAGGAGTCAAATTCTGGCCGACAGGAAAATAAATCACTTCTGTCATTTTAAAAGTCATAGCAAGGTGTCAGAGTTTAAGTGTTGGCCTAAATCTGGCTCGGGCCGCTGATTTACACCGCTAATGTTCTTCTGCCAAGGGATCATATCTAAAGAGTTATTGCCGTTTATTACATGATGTTTTACTAGTCCCAGAGTGACAGGGCCAGCCTAATTTGCACAAAAACCGTGAGACTTTTGAGACAGATTTAACACAGACGTTGCATCACAACCACAAAACTAAGTTGCATTCGCCCCAAAATACCATGTGATCGGACTTTCTGGATGTTTCGCTTCCACTTTCGGGACCTATGCAGAGACTGTGTGGAAAGGAAATAACATATACTTCCGTGCTGTGGTTCAGCCGTGCAGACAATTGAAGCAGAGAAAAAAAAAAGAGAACATCCACTGCACTTGGCGAGTTATCATGCAGGGACAAGTTTGTGATTGGACGCAGACAGAGTCAAACAACTGTACCTTTGTGCTATGTTTGAAGTAACTCCACCACATTTATTTTTTCAGTAGTTACTTGCTACTTTGCAGATTTAGATGCTAAAAACCTGTGGAACAAATGAAACGCACTGCACTGTCATACAATCAGTTACTCAACTGGCCAGTACATACAGCTCCACCACAAACAACAACATTTAAATGCTGTAAATGTACTTGCATGTTAATGCGTAGTAATAATAATCCAGTAATATGGAGTATGGCAGAAGCTATTATTTCATAAGCACTTTTACCTTTGATTAGGTGCAGTTTGCTGACAATATTTCTTTCACTCAGGACTTTCACTGAGTATTTCATATTGTTGTTTTGACCACATTTTGAAAATATGCATTGATCTGACTTTCCCCACAAGTGGGAAAACACAAATCAGATCAAACCAGGTCCCAGTGTGAGCATTTCCTTTAATGCAGCCCGGTGCATCATTTACAGCTTTTACAGAGAGCACTTTTAATCCGATCCGATTTAAAACTGTAAGGATTACCTGGATCTATAGTGTGATTTAGATGAGGAGACATACAGTAGTAACCTGATAACCTGGCGTTAGTACAATGTGGGTCAAGCATGCTACATTCAATGCCTCTGGCCAAAAAAAGGAAAAAAATGTAGCTCGCAGTGTCGCCTAACGTCAGCAATCTACCGTCGCTCTAAAAAAGGGGAAGTTAACGGTACGTGAAGGATGTAACCTGTGTGATATATTAAAATCTACAAATCATTACATTTGACAGTAACTTGGCGGCGCGTGGGTTTGATTTTACCGGACACATTCATGATTCATCATTAATTTTTGTCACCGAATAAGAAAAAAAATAACACTCGAAACAAGCGAGGTTGAAGGGCAACCGGTGGACAGTTAAGGTGTCGCGGTGGGCTGGGGGGAAAAAAAGAGCAAAAGGGCAAAGAAAGTAGTATTTGTTCATTCTTACCTTGATGCTCGTAGAGAAACACGGGAGCCGTCTGGATACCACGCTAGGAGCCAGTGGCAGGGGCTCAAAGAAGAAGAAAAGCGATTTGCTGCCGCTGTTTCCGGGTTAGTTAGTGAGCGTCATTTGGCCGTCGAAGAAGAGGGGGGCTCGGTTTGTTCCACCTCTGAGCGCGGAGGGGGAAGTTGTACACCTTCCCTCCCTCACTGAAGATAAGCCCCGCCCGGTTGAGACTTTCTGGTCTGTTTCCAGCGTTGATTCCTGGGATTACTACTGGCCTAGATTATAATTGTATTAATCGTGTTAATTAGCATTTATAGCCCTTACATATTTTATGTAGACCGGCGCTGCCCAAGGTTTAGACACTCTGCCGAGGTATCCTTGGGCATGAAGGTAATGTAGATCCTTTACACGCTCCAGGGGGCGCTGTTCTGTCGTCTGACCCATCACCCTGACCCCAGAGTCTGTTTACATTATTCTGTCCAGTTCTCACAGGACAGCGACGCCACAAACATATCATGATCTTACACATGCTGCACTACTTTAACTTTTCACACTTTAAGCACATTTTGCTGATAATACTTGTACTTAGTTGAGGTTTTGAATGCACAACTTTTACTTGAAGTGGAGTATTTTCCACAGTGTGGTATTCGATCTAAAACACTTCTGAGCTATTTATCTTTGTCAAACAAGTCTATGTATGCAGTATGCATTGCAAAAGTTTTATTTAAATATTTTAGACTACTGTATTTCATAACCCAGTGGTATGTTAATAAAGCCAACGCAACGCATGTGCATATTTCTTCAAAAAAGGATGGGCATTTATTGGAAATGTGCAATTACATATGTACATAATTATAACCTAAACTGTTGCAAAAGTAGGTTATATGGGTTTGATGTCAGTTTGCAGATTTTTTTTTAAATATATGGTTTCTCAAATTAACCTTTGCAAATAATATAGCTCCCCAAGCTCATATTGTAGATTTTTGAAAGTATGTTAAGTAGAGTATGTCAAATTAACCGACTGGATTCATTTGATCGTTTTCAGTTCCTCACTTTTCGGTTTACTGGCACAGGAAGTCGGATGCATTTCCACCACTAACCGTCTCTTCATTATTAAAAAAAAAATCTGTTAGTATTGTTTTACCCCCAATAATTCTGACTTCCTGTGGTCTTTCATAGCTCTTTGATATATAAAGAGAGGCTGTTTATCAAGGCTGGTTCAAAGGCTTCGGTCTCTAAATGACACACCTGGATGTAATTTGAGAACATGAGGTAACCCATAGTGGCAGGCTTTAAAGGACGACTGGCCGCAACTGCTTGTTGTCTGCAAACTGACGAAAGAGCAGACTGAAACGTTTGTGCCGTTATCTTCATTTTACTGTACTTTTAAAAGTGAAAAAGCCACGTTTTTTTTAAAGAGCGGTTTGACAACATTGTATTGTCTTAATTTGCAATCCTTTTTTTTTTTTTTTTTTTTGCTGTGCAGCGTCTAAGTTTCAGCAGAGTTCACTTTACACCAGTCAAGCAACAGCCACCAATTAAGCACAACTAATCATCACACCTGTCTGTGATTACGTGGCCTCTCGTACCCTATAAAGTCGATCCAAAAGTGATGCCGAAACACATTCGTTGGAAGAAATTATAGAGTGAATACTGTATCTCAATAGTGCGCCGTTGCTGGTTGGCAAACCTACCTTTAACCATGGAGAAGACTCATGTAAACGTGGTGATTATTGGCCACGTTGACAGTGGTAAGTCAACCACCACGGGTCACCTTGTCTACATATGTGGTGGTGTTGATCAAAGGAGGCTGGAGAAACTTGAAAAAGCTGCTTCACTGGTGAGGAAGAAATGCCTGCTTTTAACTAAAATGCAGTGTTAAAATGCAACCTGTGGCTTTTCTATAATTTGTTTTTGCGCTCCCTTTTTTTTAAAAAATGTTATTTTTACAGATGGGGAAGAGTTCCTTCAAATTTGCCTGGGTGTTGGACAAGCTGAAAGCTGAGCGGGAGAGAGGAATCACCATTGACATATCTTTGCTGAAATTCAACACAAAGAAATACACAATGACTATAATTGACGCTCCGGGCCACCGTGACTTTATTAAAAACATGATAACGGGGACATCACAGGTGACTGGCACACATAGGTTCACCACTTTGTCAATGCGTTTGCTGCTGCTGCCGCCGCTTAATGTGGTGTAATTTGTTGTTCCAGGCTGACGTTGCCCTCCTGGTGGTCTCTGCCGCTAAAGGAGAATTTGAGGCTGGTGTGTCAAGAAGTGGTCAAACCAGAGAGCACGCCTTATTGGCTTACACTCTGGGGGTCAAGCAGATAATAGTCTGTGTGAATAAAATGGATGTGACTGAACCACCCTACAGCCAGAAACGTTTTGACGAAGTGGTTCGCGGTGTGAGTGGCTTCCTGAAAAAGATCGGCTATGACCCCGCAACTGTGCCTTTTGTTCCAGTTTCTGGCTGGACTGGGGAGAACATGATCACTCCAACCCAGAAGGTAACGATGTTTGTAGAGCAAAACTCATCCTCTAATTCTAACGCCTTTTTTTTTAAACAAAAGTGATTTCTCTACAGATGCCCTGGTTCCAAGGCCGGAAAGTGAGACGAAGGGATGGGAATGCAAGTGGGAAAACTCTACTAGAAGTCCTGGACTCCATTCACCCACCTGTTCGCACCGTCAACAAGCCTCTACGATTACCTCTGCAGGATGTCTACAAAATTGGAGGTCAGTAAAGCAGTTACTGAGTTTGCAAGCCTGAGGTCAATTAACTACTCAATCACATCAGGTCCAGGTGTGCAGTGAAATAAAGGAGTAGGGAAGTGTAGTACTGGTGTGGTGCAGTGTAGTCGCTGGCCTGGCTTTAAACTACATGAGTGTTCTTTTTTTTTTTTTTTCCTTTCCATTTTTTAGGTATTGGAACTGTTCCAGTGGGCAAAATTGAAACTGGTGTCCTCAAACCTGGCATGACCCTGATGTTCTCTCCTGCCAAGCTCACAGCTGAGGTGAAGTCCATCGAGATGCACCATCAGGGACTGCAGACGGCTCTGCCCGGGCATAATGTTGGCTTCAACATTAAGAACGTGTCTGTAAAGAACCTGAGGCGAGGAGACGTGGCCGGTAACGCCCAGCAGGACCCTCCATCAGATGTCAAGAGCTTTGAAGCTCAGGTTAGGACCAAGAATCAAAATGTGATCTTAACTCTTTTCCCTACTTGGCACTAACTTTTTTTCTTTCTTGGTTTTTTTTAGGTGATCATCCTGAACCATCCAGGGATGATCAAAACGGGCTACTCTCCTGTCCTGGACTGCCACACCGCCCATGTAACCTGTCGCTTCTCTGAGCTGAAGGAGAAGCTTGACCGGCGCACGGGCAAGAAACTGGAGGACAAGCCACAGATACTGATGTCTGGAGATGCTGCAACCGTCAAACTGGTTCCCATCAAGCCCATGTGTGTGGAGAGCTTCTTCACATACCCTCCCTTAGGTACAGTATAAATTTAACGTGCTCCACATTTCACTGCGCTTCGTGTGTCTCGTCTAAAACTCTGCTCTTGTTCTACAGGTCGTTTTGCAGCCAGAGACCTGAAGCAGACGGTCGCTGTAGGAGTCATCAAGTCCGTGGACAAGAACAAAGGGTCCAAACCTAAAGCACAAGTGTGTAAATAAGCTTGTTTTCATCTACCAGTATTCTGGTATTACTGCTTTATGTGAACAGTTTTATTTAGCAAGATGCAATATTTGTGTTGTGACACAAAGTATTTATGTTGTCTTAAAAGTTATTATTCCTGTGTTAATGTTTAAATCCAAACAGACTTGGATGGTGTATTTTTGTTAACGTGAATTGAGAACTGTAAAGGTACCAAAATAAAGAATGTGGAGATCAACATGTGCGTAAGTGTCTTACTTTCTAAACGGTTGCTTTAGAAACTTGAGACAGTTCTTCGAACTTTAGGTACTAGTTTTAATGTCAGCTGTGGCTTTTACTGTTAAATAAGCTGCTTATAAATTCCTTTCCCTACTAATGCAGAGTCTTAAAATTCCTACGAAGGCAAAACACTTAAAACATGTCTATAAGTAAGAGCAGGAACAAGGGTTTAAGTACAGCACTTTTAATGATACAATGGGTTTGTTCCTTAACATGGGAAGAACTGCAAGTCAGTGAGGACTGGGTGAAAATACATTGGCTCTCCAGCCTTTTTACAAGTCCACCCTGCAACTAAAGACATCTCTGGTTCACAGGCAAACCTTGAAATGTTCTAAATCCAGTAACGTGGAATGACTTTACATGATTGCATGAAATAAAAACTTAAAATTTCAAGCTCATGAGGTTTTACAAGATGCTGAATTATGACACAGGTTGTTGTACACTTGTGATATTTCTAGCCTGTCAGAAAATCAAGTTATTGCTAAGATGTCCTCTTTTGTTGAGTTTCCCATACTTGCAATTAATAGTGGCTTTAATAACAGGATACTTCTGGGTAGTCCTGCTTTAATAGTGGCTCTTCAAACCCTGAGGTGAGCGTCTTCGAACGCAGCACTCCACTCAATTCCAGTCATTGTTACACCATGCACAGAAAAGGTAAAAAGACTGTGGGGATGGCGTTGAGTTCAACACACAGCATACATACAGTGAACAGTGTAACAAGGAGTAAATTAGTGACCTACAGTGAACCACGGGCTTTGATATTCCACCACACAGTAGCAGCAGGTTTCTATACTGTAAAACAACCATAATACGTGTACACACAAAGCAAGCAAGAACAAGGAGTACATTTAATGAAATTTTCACCTCGGGATCATCAGTGGGAGACTTCTGCCACTTCAGTCAATTATGGTGGTAAACAGGGATGCAAGACACAAATAGTGACATGACCTATTTCACATTCCTTTTCTTTTTTCTTTTTTTTTTTTTCCAGAAATATAAGCTGATAATTACTTGAGGGCCTTTAAAATTAATAGATAAAATTCAAACTCCACTGCCCTGATGCTTAATTTGACAGGTAGAGAGCAATGGTACATGTTTTGTACAATAAAACATGTATATACACTCACACACAAATATATATATTTACATACATATATACACAGTAACAGCATAAACATAGACTTTTAGGTAAGTGCTAGGGTTCTGAGAGTGGCTTTGTCACAGCCGTGCTATAGGGTTAAGATAATACTGGTAGAGGAAGAATACACACATTCTTTGTACAGCATGGATGAGGCATCCACGGCTAGATGAGCCTTCTTGGGTTTCTTGGTTATTTTTTTTTTTTTTCTTTAGGACACTTGTCTCGTGACAAGGGGTGTTATGATAGCTATTTACAGGACCTCCCAATTTAGGGAGAGGCGTAGTGCAAGTCTTTGTGGCTGTCAATCACTCAGGATGTGCACAAAAGACATGGGGAATACCCCTTTTCTATCCGGCTCTCCTTCAATGTGCCCGATCTGGAAGTAAACAAGGTAAAGAGAGCATGTGAGAAAAAAACGCACAGTGGTGTTCAGCGTTAATTGAAGTTAGGAGGGTTTAGCATTCCTGGAGACAGAAAGGTGGAAGTAAACAACCCGGTCGGCAGAAAAAGATGTCACTGTGTGATTCTGCATAGCACGGATATGTATAACGTCAATGTAATTTCTCATTGACAGATTCACTAGTCTTTAGTGGAGGTGGATGGTTGACATACATGGTTCAAAAATGTTGACATTATACTTATTTGTGGTTTGCAGAAATGTACAACAGTAACATTTTATTCCGTCGACTGGTTTGAAGTGAAGGGTGGAAGTACTGAGGCTGGACTCACCCACCACTCCTGGTCCTCTTCGCCTGTCACTATGATCACCTCTCCTTCAACAAATGTCAGCTCGTCATCATTGTCCGCCTGGCAGTCATAGATCGTCTTCACCCGGCGAGCTTTGCTCTTCCCCTGGACACGCAAATGTAAAAGAAAAAAAAATCACCCACCAATACAGAGAGGTCACCAGATGAAACACTGGAGCAGAGAAATGTACATTGCTGTGCTACATTGATAGTTTGTTAAATTATGTCTGGAGAAAGAACAACATCTTTCTAGAAAGCTGGGAAATATGGGTCTAAAGAAAAAAATATTCACAAAATGAAGTGCTGAAAAAGTTTCCAGTGCTGGTTCAGCTTTATGAAAACACAAACATGTGAATACCGTGTTAATCTTCCTTGGAAGCGGCACAGGTGTCTCTGCCATTCCTGCCGGGGTCCCGTTGGTGTCCTCAGCAGGCTGCTGGGAGGGGGTCACTATAGTTGGTTGCTGATTGGGTGAGGGTGAATCTTGCGGCTGAGGCTGAGGTTGCGACTGAGGTGGAGGCGGAGGTTGCGTTTGAGGCTTCGGCGCCGTCTCTCCAGGAGGCGGCCTGGGAGCGGACTCGGCTGTCCCCGGTTTGGGAGGGATGTCTGCGAGCTGGGGCTTGGGAGGGAGGTCTTTGAGCTGGGGCTTGGGCGGGAGGTCTCCCAGCTGAGGTTTGGGAGGGAGGTCGGAGAGCTGCGGCTTCGGAGGAAGTTCTCCGGGTTTAGGGGGGAGTTCAGACGGCTGCGGTTTGGGCGGCAGGTCTCCCAGCTGAGGCCTGTCAGGTGGAGGAGCCTTCTGCGGGGTGTCGGTTCCTGGCGGGGACTTCTGGAAGACCTCTGGAGGAAGGCTGGGCTTATCCATAGACGGGTGGTGTATGGTGTCAATCTTCCGCAATGCCACTGAGGGAAGGAGCAAAGTTATTTATTGATAACTTCTTTTACAGTACAGCAGTTTGTCGTTTCTGCTACAATGGGGCTCTCAATCAAACCATGAATAAAAGATGTAGTTCGATGACATTGTGCAGTGGTGTGGGATCATGGGAATTATGTTTTTACCACTATACACACAAGGTCGTGTATTAACATTTTATTCACATCATATTTAGTGATGCATATTCACATTATGTCATTTAATTCTAATCCAATAGCAAGTAAAGTTAAACCTTTGAGGAGTCAACTTGTCTAATGGTAAGTTAGCTATCAA
Source organism: Coranthus polyacanthus (assembly GCA_037367275.1). Classification (NCBI taxonomy): domain Eukaryota; kingdom Metazoa; phylum Chordata; class Actinopteri; order Kurtiformes; family Apogonidae; genus Coranthus; species Coranthus polyacanthus. The sequence goes on along the minus strand of JAPQRN010000014.1, from coordinate 10,264,925 downwards.
CTTTATGTAACCGTTGTTGACTTGCACTGGTCGCACATCGTAGTAACCTGCATCAACACAGAAATACTGACCGTCGACCAAATATATACATATTATACCGTTCAAGTAAAATTTGGACGTATATTATACCTTTCTGAGGTAGTTTGGGAAGAACCCTTGGACCAAGTGTAGACTTTGTGTTGCTCGAAGTAGTGCTGAGGAAAAAATAAGATGACGTAGAATTAAATCCAAGTAAATTAAGAAGCATGTCCAGCTGCAATCCATTTTAGTATAAAGAAAAGTGTGCAAAGCAATTTGAGCCAAGAGCAATGCATCCAGATAGATAATAAGTTCATTGATCGTTTCTGTCTGTGATACCTTTGCTGCTGAGGAATGCCTTCAAACTTGTTAGATACGGGAGACATCTTGCTGACCGGAGGAGGGGTGGAATCGCTTCCTAAGATATTAACAGTGACGACGACAAACAGATCATTCAACATCATGGCAGAGCGGTGCAGTACGGAGATTAATTTGATATAAATGTAGAAATAAATTAACATGCTGTGATGGTTAAAGAAAAACAATGAGGGAGGCGTCATCTGGCTGAGCTTT
>JAPQRN010000014.1:10251825-10264234 GCA_037367275.1 Coranthus polyacanthus | reverse complement strand
TATAAATGTAGAAATAAATTAACATGCTGTGATGGTTAAAGAAAAACAATGAGGGAGGCGTCATCTGGCTGAGCTTTCCATGAGCCTGTGTGATTTGGAAACTGGGGTTTGTTGTGCAATATGTAAGTGTCGTCATTTAATTAGCGCTGGGGTGTAAAGTGCGACACAAAATACCACAGAGGACAAATGATAACAAGCAAAATAACAGCAGGAAAATCCCTATTATAGACATATGGGATACATGATTGCAAATGACTCAAGTGTTTTAGGTGTTGGTGGTGGTTTGGAGACAACTTTTATTTATAGTGCAGATCAGCCATAATACTTATATAGCCATACTTCGACTAATATATCTATGAATGCCTCTTAGTGCAGTTTAAAGGTATGACCGCAGACAAACTTTGTTTTGTCTAACTGTCAATGTATATGGGATAAAATGTCTCACGTAATGTAATGCCATAATGTTCGTTTTCTCCATTCAAACAGACTACCCGCCCATTCGACAACATGCGATGTCAGACACATGCCCCTCTACAAACCACTCAATGTCGAGTATACAGGGATGCTTAGTTTTGCTTTCACACTGCAATTTTGGGAGCAGATTAATATATCCTGCCGCCATTTGCTGCGTCTCCCTTAATAGATGGCTGCTCGTCTGACATCAGCATGTTGTTAATCCGCCTAATTTTTAACCTCTTCTGTCTTCAAGTTAGTTTTTCCTGCAGTTGGTCCGAAAGTTTGAACTATCCACAAAGTGCTTTCTAACTGGTTCAGTTTGATCCGGACTAAGACCAGCTTTTTTGGTCGGACCACAGATGGGGGAAGGTTTCGCACCTGTGGTTTGAATCTAACTGGAAAGACCGAAAGCCTAGACCAGACAAGGTAGGTTCGAAAGTGCCATTAGCGTGCTTGCAAAATTGCAATGTGAAATCAAAACTAATCGGATCAAAAGAACATGAAGATTGGTTTGGACTTTGAGATGTAAAAAGGCCCTTAAAAATCCCTAAATCTGAGGGTTTTACAGTCTCAAATCATTAGTGTAGCTTTCAGTTTTGCAATCAACATTTATACAAGCAACTAAAAAAGTCTGTATATTTTTTTTACAGAGTAGAGACACCCCCATTAAACATACCTTTAACCTGCATGAAGATACATAAACACCATCCACTAGTCTAACTTTGGGTTAAATCAAGCCCTCCAAACCCTGTGAAAACATATTTTCTTTATATGCAAAAGTGTTGTAATAATACTCCTGAAGCTTCAGGCTGGAGCCACGCCCGTGTGAAGCCAGCCCTACTGTTTGGTGTGCTCACCCCCAGTTAAGCCCCCTTTACTGTGTGGACTGTGAGAGAGCGGGCTGGGTGGGTCAGACAGGGTGCGTTTGTGTCCAGGAGGAGGGGGCGGAGGCCTCTTCTTGGACAGGGTGGAGCTGCCTCCTGGTGTGAGTGTAGAGGGAGGGCCGGATGGGGGAGGAGCTAGAGGGAGCGATACATAAAACACATGAGGTGATGAGGTCCCCCCAAAACAAAATCATTCCCCAAAAACCCAGAGAAGGTAAAGGAGAGATCATGGGAGAAGAGAGGAGAAGCAGAAAAAAAAGGGAGTTTTTTTTTGCTGTCAGGAATACGTTTTGCAGGACAAAATGAGGAGACACATTAGAACAAAATTCATCCGAGTAAAACGACATACTGTCTGAACAGATATAAAACAGAAATGTCTGGAAGGGAATGCAAAGTGATGAAAAGGGGCAGTATGATTTGGATGCAGACGCATTTTCTGGAGGGTGAGTTTGTCTTAAAATATGCCTGTCTGTCTCTAAAGGGACTCCAGGTCACAAATGTAGAAAAAAATAGTAGAGTGAAAGCAGCTAATAGAGAGCTCAGCCAGAGAGGTAGTCAGCTGTGTTAGATTTTACAGCTCAGGGATGGTGGGCATGATTCTAGAGAGATAAAAAATTAATGTAGGCAAAAAAACTAATAAACTAAAGACTCTGCTCGCCTACACGGTCCATTGTTGACTTAAAAAAAATGCCACCACCCTGTAAATCTGAGCCGTAAAGGAAGAAACAACTGAGGGATAACTGTATATGGGGCACACAGCCGAGTAAGGGGGGAGAACATAAAATCAGGATATTCACTGATGTATGGTCGAGTGCCAGCCAGTGTGGCGTAGTGCGAATGAGAGCCAAGGAATGCCAAGTGTGGAGCTGAAAGAATAAGAGAAACAAAAAAGAGAAAGAAAAGAGCGAGATGAGGAGTGTGGGAGAGAATCGACAGTATGTCAGTCTTTAAAAGAGCTGCTCCCACACACTATAAAATAACAAGATGAAAATCTTATCAGTGGCAAAGCAAAGCAAAAGAGGAGAAAACGGCGCAAAAGCTGGCCCCCAGGGGTCGAACTCTTCATCGCCCACTGAGAGAGAGAGCTGTGCTGCTAATCTGAAGCATCTGAGGAATTAGCACATAATCCTGCATATGTACAGTATGCCGGTTAGGCTTTAATCTTATTTTTGCATTGAACAAATTTTTTAAAAAGTCACCTGTTTCCAATTAAAGTGTAAATAATGTGAAACAAAGTGGAATGTTCCCACTAAAAGAACTAACAACATTTATGCACTGTATATACTGATCCTCTTTTTTGTACTGTAAGGGCTCCATGGAACTACATTCAGGCAGGTTGATCAGGAAGTTGACTACAAATCCTCTGCAAAAGTGGTAGCAGCCTCACGCCTGATGTTTTTGAAATTCGCAGGCAGCAAACATTACCCAGACAGATCCTGGGCCTTTTGTTGCTGCTTCCGAAATCCCACACTATGCATTACATTCTCAATACGTGTCAATATGTGTTATGTGCATAATCGTTTTAAGTTCTATGTGAATAAATGTCAGTGTGTATCTTCTCAGACACACCGCTCAGGGCATATATATTCGCTCAGGGCATATATACTCCTCCAACTGGCTCTACCAGCGTCTGCAATACCTAACAGCAAGATACACCTCTCTCGTCGGCTGTTAGAAAACGTGAACTGCAGAGGAACTGGTTATGTATCTCACGGGCGTCTTCGTTTCTGCAAAGAGGTTAACAACTGCTCCAACGGTCGCAGGTGACAACATCACTAGCACCCAGCTTATCTATGGTAAAACTGAACTCCTTAAATGCTAGCAAGTATCAAAAAATGTTTTTGTCGTTTCATGCAAAACTTCGTCCTCGTAAGAGTCCGTGCATGCATCAGGGTTAGGTTTTCTACGTAGCTGCCGTCACTACTGCTTTGCATTGTGATATATTATATTGCAAACTGTAATATTTGCCCAAACTGTTTTCACGTACTAAATAACACGTTAGTATGAAATTTCGGACACAGCTCGTAGACTTGGGCTCCAGTGGTTGAAAGACAGTTTTAAAGAACAGGAAAAGTTATTTTGGCTCATTCAGACATTGACTGTTGATCTGCAGCGGAAACAGGTGAAATTTCACACCTTTTGTTATGGGAAAAATAAGATTGGATCTCTCGATAATGGATTCGATGACGTGTTAGGATGGCTGTTTTGCAGTGTAAGCTCCGGCAACATCTATTAAAGCTGTGAGTTTAAACCTCCCCTCACAGGAAGGACTGTTATTTTTAATTAAAATACCGCAGAGACAGCAAACCCACAGTATATTGTGTGTATGTTGTCGAGCCTAATGATGATGCGTGATGTGTCCTGCTTTCCTTTCACACCGCTAAAAAAGACATAACCACTGCTACCCACCTTACACAGGTTTACTGTAAAAACAATCTTAATGACACATGCTTTGCCGCCCTCTGATCTGTGTGTTGACAATTGCATTCCACTGTGGGGTGTGTATATATGTGTGTGTGTGGAACGACTGATAGTGCAAAGAAGAAACTTTCCAGAAAAAGTGATTATGAAGCATTCCTGTGCGTCATATCCTGTCCTGGACATAATCAAACATTTACAGACATAATAATTAAGTACAGTGTCACACACTATCTTCCGTCTGCTTATCAGACACAATAAAGCACACACAACCTTTAAACCATGTCCTTTACAGGCTGATTGTCTGCCATGGTTATAGGGTAATAAAATAGTGAATGTTGTCCGAAAATGGATGCGAGCTCAAAGGCACTTGGAGCAGGCAGGTCTGACCTTTGCCCTGGTTCCTGGGCGGCAGCGGCGGTCCGTCGGCCACGGGGGAGGAGGTGAGGTCAGTGGAGGCGCTGTACATCTGGTTGGTGAAGGCGCTGTAGGAGAGGCGCTGCTGTTTGTCCCTCTGGCTGATGAAGCCCGGCAGCGAGAGCTTGTCGTGAGGAGAGAGGCTGGAGGAGTGGCAGAAGCTCTGAGGCCTCGGGGAGCGGTCCTTCTTGATGGGACTGGGCTGGAGGGGGGGGGGGGACGACACACAACAGATGAGACAGAGCTGCCATCAGTCAAGGAAAAGGTACCTGTTATATAAGTCATGCACTGATGCTGAAAACTGTTTCTTTTTCCACTCCGCACAGATGACAACACTAACCTCTTTTACCACCTGCACAAGAATCATGTCAAACAGAACGGAGAGTCTCGTCTTAGGCTTATATTTATTTTGTTTGCAACTACACTACTATTTTACACAATGATATTTTGTTACATGTTTAATTGAAAAAGAAGATCTAACTAAAAGGGGAAAAAAATTATCTAATATCTAATATGAGTAAATTCTTCATTACATTGAAATGGGAAAAAATGTGTTATATCATGATATGTAGCTCTATCTGGATATGAAATGACCTATACTGGGATATGAGATTTTGGTCATATCGCACAAGCCTAGTTGAAAATCTCTCCAGATGACAATGTTGCATGTGCTAAAAAAAATGGTTTGTGCCAGGAAGACTTGTGTTATAACCTCAGTTTGGTGAATTTTCAGACCATTGAAACACAAAATTTTGGGGTATTGCCATTACTAAAAAGCTGTTACACGTCATCTGTCCTTTCTCCTCTTCTCATGTATCTATTGTGTTATGTAGCCAGATCTATTCCCCACACTTCGCGTTGTGCCAGTGCTGGAGAAAGATCTGGCAGGACACGCTGCCATTCTGGAAGGGGGGGGGGGGGGGATCTTTGGCTCGTTTGTATTTGTTTAAACTTATCACAACCATCTTGGGTGGCACTAAGCCCAGGGTGCAGCGATTGTGTCTTTGCAAAATGGTGTCAGGGGGAGAAATTGTTTTGTGAATTATGTGCAAGTGGGGAGGTGAGACCTGGCATAAAAATGGCTAAATCCAGGAAATGTGGCATTAAAGAGTAGTTTGTCAGCTACGTGAGCATGTGGGTTTCATCATGGTAACATGCAGATAATGGAATGGGAGGATAATGCCAATAGAACAGACCACTTCCTGTGAGTCGTGTCTCTACTACTACTATCCAATTAAATTTAGCCTATTTTTAACCTTTCTCCATACAAAACTGATAACTTCATCTTTGTGCCATGTTTTGTGCATCACGCTTCACTATACTGAAGCTGCTGGAAGGAGAATAAATTGTTACATCAGCCTGTATGCATATGCAGTTTAGTCTGTGTAAAATTTGAATTCACAAAGAGGTTCTTGTGCACATAACATCAAAGTCCAGCTTCCTGATGCTTGAAATTGCTCAAATCCCTCATCTCCACTCAAGATTCCATTTTAGCTTCACTGGAAGCATCTTAACAAGTGACAAACAAGTGTTCGCCACTGAAATGAGAAAAATACACAACAAAAACATCAACAGGCACATAAAAGATGTGGCTTCATCCACAGAGGCTATTGTTGACAGTGGTACAGAATCGCTGCTCAGCAGGATCTGAGCATCAGACCGACTCTTAAGTAGTTTCCATTATTACTTTCAACAGCGTGGTATGGGTGTAATGAAATCCGGTGCTCTTTTCAAACCTTGTCATCCAAGTCGTCATCGCTCTCATCCATCTCCTCCAGTCTGAGGCTCCACTCGTACTCCACATGGATGTGGGGGTTGAATTTCCCTTCAGCGGCCTGGACAAGCTGACACACACACACACACACACAATTATTACAGCTTTTACATTACATTGAGGATTGTTCTTTGTGTGCATGTTCATTTTACTGTTAATAATAAACCTTTCATCAACAATTATTCACTGCTGTTGCTGTTGCCTGAGGCTGGAGACAGACCTTTGACTGCCATCTAGTGTTCTAAATAATCTCCCTAATGACATGTTTGATCTATCACACTCTGTGTTGCACTTCATTGTATTTAATTTACCTGAACAACCGTATGATTTTGTTCAACTGAGACATCTTTACGGCCATTAAAATGCACCGTGACGTCCAAAAAAACTCCTGCTGTTTCTGTCAGAGAGAGATACTTACTGCCTCCTCACACTGAATGTTCCTCAGTCGCCTGGCAACATCCAGCGCCGTCTCTCCGTTCTGATTGGCTGAGGGAGCGAGCATATCAACAGTTAAGAGCCACATATGTACCTACAGATGACATTAAGGGAGAGGATGAACTGGGCCATGTGACTCACTGATGTCTGTGGCCGGCTTGCCCCTCAGGAGTAACTTGAGGCACTCGGGCTTCTCGTACATGCAGCAGTAATGCAGGGCGGTGTTCCCCCATTCCGTCTGCTTATCCAGGTTACCGCTGAGGAAAAAAAAAAACACATAGTGAGTTCAATGGTCACAAGACTGAGGGGGTTTTCCACTGTTTTGCGATGTGACCATTAACCTGGCTCTTGTGCTTTTAAATCAGAGCAAAGGTCTTTTTTTTTTTTTTTTAGACATTTCTTTTCGCTTCAAAGTCTGAGGTAATAAACCAAATGTGTCCAAAATTGTGTTCAAGTATGATGCAAAACTAACAGCAGGTAAATAATCTAATTTTGCATCTTCCGCAGCTACCGGAAAGGGCAACATATTTTCAAATAATGAGGGCAAAGCATGACACTGTATGAGCGCAGCTATTAATTAATGAGAGGGTTCCACTCCTTCTGTGGAAGCTGTGTGCAGTTGAGGCAGTGGTGGGTAAACAATTGAAAAGAGAGGAATAAATTAAGGCACAGAACAAGTGCTTGACCCATTTCTGTTTGCCTTGTGGGAATCTAAGCTGAGCTGTGCAGCGCTAAGCTTTCCCCTGCACTTCCACCGCTTTATTAAAGAGTGAAGTACAGAACGGAGCAGCTCGCAGCAGACAGCGAGATCAAATGCTGGTTGTTTGTATGAAACTGTTGTTTACTGCGTTTTTTTTTGTAAGCTACTGATGCTTGGACAGAAATTTTGACAAGAAAACCTGAAGCCAATGCAGAGTGCCATTAAGTAATAAGAGCATTATTCTAGGTCTCCATGGCGAATGATACTGTAGGAAATGTACCTGTTCTGCACAAGGAAGTCCACCAAGTGCAGCGAGGTCTGGTCAGCAGTCCGTACAGAGTAGTGCAGTGCTGTCTCTCCGGCTTCCTGCAGGGGGCCATCAAACACAGCAAAGACACGGTGAGACAATCTGGGCAGCATCCATTCTGTATTCTCTCTCTCTCTCTGTCGCTCTTTCAGCTTTTAAACAAGCTGCAGTAAACAAAATGGCTCCTTAAAATAATATTTTTTGCAGCGATGATGCTGAAATGTGTCCATTTTTGGGGGACTGATATATATGTGTAGTAAAGCTGGATCTAGGTGTAATTTCCGTAGATGAAATATAGGATGGAGATAAAAAATTAAATATATGACAGCTAAGATGATAGATATTGTGGGTTTCTTGGCATCTATAACACCGTGGCTATGTATAGTGATGCATTCCAGTCGTGCAGTCTGTGTTTCAGGGTTGGACAGTGAATGGGATGTCACTGAGCTGTCTGCAGAGAGCAGCCTTTCAGATGTACTGACAGCAGCAGATCAGATATCGGTGAGTCAGACTTGATAGCGCAGACAGCAGCAGCAGCACCTCCCTCTGTCATTAAATGACATCCTCAGTTTTACTGCTGCATTTCACCCTCATTTTTTCATTAGAGAAGAACCACATCTACGTTATAAAACCTTGACCTATTTATGTCAGATTACGTCTGATCAACCTTGTTGTTTATGGTATGGTATCTTCATCATCTACGGCTTGTTATTTCACTTTCATTTATACGTAAACCAGTCAAGGACACAGAGGAAAAGCAGGCTGCGCCACGAAATTAAAAACAGAGACATGAATTGTGCCGTCATCTGTGTAAATATGGACTCAAATGACATGATCATGCCCTACAATGTGGTGGAGGTTGCTGGATATCACCACCTGCTGGTGAAGTTATCCCTATGACTCAAAAATTTCCAACTGTTACACCCATTTCTAGCCACCAAATAATTCACCAACTGGCAGAAATGTGTCAGCGTTTGGCTGTCCTGCTGGGAGACAGCCTTAGATGAGGACGAACCACTGCAGTAATACATGCAGAGCGCTGTGCAGGAGTTTTTTAGGCTCTCTGGTCCCGTATCAGGATGTGACCAAAGGATGTGATAAAAATATACTGTAACAATGAATGTGGAGGTTATGGGAGGGGCTTTACATGAAGCTGAGTGAACACTGACATTAACTCTTTTGTATTTGGGCTCATATCAGATATTCACACATACAATACAGTGGTATGGTCTCAGAGGTCAGACTCACCGGCCCTGCTTCTGGGAGGGGCTCCATAAGCTCCACCCCCTCTGCGTAGACCTGGATGAGAGCCAGCAGGTCCCTGGACTGGACCGCCTCAAACAGCTCAATCATTTTAGCTGCCGCAGACGTGCATGTCTTCCTCGCATACTTGTGGTCCACATACTTAGCGTTGATGAACTCCTTCCTCACTGTCCTGTGGGTTAAAATGTGTATTTTAAGAGACAAAGAATTCAGTGGTTTGTTTGGAAATAAAGAAAAGCTTGTTGTTTGAGATGATTTCTGCAAAGCCGGTACTTACATGTCACTAGAGGGAGTGGGCTTTGGTGAAGGGGAAGGGAGGTTTCCCTCCATGATCTCATTGAAACTACTATTCCCTACATTCTTGGCCAGCTGGGGGAAAAAGCAGTAAAACGTCTGCATGAGATCATGAGAATGTTGACAAGTATAACAGCATTCACATGTCCTAAGAGATAGACGAGCAACCGAGTTCTGCTAGTATGTATCCCTGCTGATTCAGGGATCAAATGTGCTCTCTGTTCTTATTCCAAAACTTTGCATGCTTTTCATTATTTCTACTATTTCACTACACTGCGATAAAAATAGTGAGAGCAGTTGTCAAAAAACTTCAATTTGTAAACTACATCTTTGTACAAAAGGACCCACCAAGAGTTCTGAGGTCCCTAGCTTGTCGAGCTCCATGGACTGGATGCGGGAGATGTGAACCCCCATCTCTCGGTGGATGCCAGAGCACTCGATGCAGGTCAGAATCCCCAGGTTGGTAGAGAGCCACTTCGGGTCTAGAAACACACATAATGACCCAGATTTTAATGACACGGACAATACTGAGCAATAAACTACTGTATACCGAGTATACAGTAATACAATGAAACACATTTTCATTCCGGCAGTCAACGGGTGATTCTATTCTTTTGTTTTCAGCAGTAAAAAGTGACAGTTGCTGCATTCACTGAAAATGCCGCGCGTTTTATGTGTGCATTCTTTTTTTTAAGGCTGTTGTCAGTAAAAAGGCTGTTATCGGTTGTTGGATCAATTGATTCATTTCTGTGTGATTGTTGAACTTTGGAGAAAAATGCTAAGTCTTGACAGCAGTTATTAAATTGTTAGGGACAGACACCAAACCCACTGACACTGATGTTTACAGATATCTAACGAGTTTCCAGTCCCTGTCATGTTTCGAGTCTGAGCAAAACGCTGCACTAAAAGACAAATCATACACATCCCACAACAGGAATTTAGTAAAGTGAGTAGGACGGATGTACAGACACTGCAGCAGCCCTGTTATTCAATCCTGTGTTACTAACAAAGCGTAAAATTTTGCTTTATGAAGAACTGGCAGCTTAAAACTAAAACTCATTTATTGACTGCATTTATGTAGCAGAAAGCCATAAAATCAATAGTATATATATCTCACGGGCCTCTAGAGAACGGTTGTATGCAATGTGACCACAGTCATATGCAGGAGGGAGATGAGAGTTCATTGCATAATCTATAGTAATGGGAAGCAAATGGCTGTGATGTAGCAGAGCCATGTGACGTCTTCATACATTTCCCTCTATCACCGCCTGATGTTCTGATGCAATCTGGGTGAGGGTTAGGTAAGCCTTAAACGTATAGCTCAGCTGTATTGGATGTGAGATGTTCTCTCTGCTGTTCCGTCTGGATCTGACAGGAGAACACCAGGCAGAGGCTGGTGGAAACGAGCGAGGCCGCCCAAAACAAATGAGTCACACGGAGAAACAGACAGAACGCAGGCATGGGCTGAGACGCACACACATTTACATGACACAAGGAGCAGATGCAAGCTGAGGAGAGGTCACGCGGTGCATGTTAAGCATGATGAGAGGATGCACAGTGACCTCTATAGCTGCTTAATACTGAATCTGCAAAGCTGTGCGTTATAGAGGCAGACTCGGGGAGAATATTAAATGAGATGGAGTCGACCTCTTTCTCTTGGTGACATCTGACCATCAAGTCCATTTGTCATTCCCGCAGAAATGCCTAAAATCGATTGTGATCTCATAAAGGAAAACGACGGCTTAAACCACATCCGGAATGTGTGGTACTACTGGAGCCACATATAGAAAAAAGACAAAATACCTCCCCTCTCTGCAGATTGCAGGGGTCGACAGCGTGTGCGACTTATGTAACTACGTGATGTAATGTTGTTTCTCAGAGCATAGAAATGTTTTTTTTCCCCCTTTGACCATAAGTCCTCCCATAGGTCGGTGAGCTGCTGTGTGTGTTTGTGTTAGCAGAGGAAGCTATGCGTGTGTGTGTGTGTTCACTGTCAGAGGGCCTGAATGTCTACGCCACTCCTGAGCGCTGAGTCTTAGCCTCAGAGTGTGGGGGAGGATCGGGATAGGGTTGTGTCCTGAATGCTAACAACACCACTGCACATTAACACACACACGCCGCTGCCTGTTTGTCAAGGGTTGCTGGGGAGTTCTGCAGGTTTGCTTGCTCGGTTTTTTTTATCAAAACTGAAGGATGCTGCACCCAAAATAGCTCTGACATTGCAAAGTTATCAACATGGTGCATGGCTTTAAATAAAAGATTTGCCCACATTTACATTGGAATATGCTGAAGTGAAGGTGTTTGCCTTTTCCTCTAACAAGGTGAGGGTTGACTAAGCACAAAACAGGAAGAGTGTGTAAAAAAAAAAAGAAAAAGAACACCAGCGATGCACACCTGCAGCTCCGCAGTCGCAGCAGACTTCGTTGCCTGGCATGCGCAGTACGTCTTCTATGATGGCTTTAGTCAGGTCCTCCAAACCATCCTCCCCTCCGCTGCTCTGCTCGCCACGAAACGCCATATTCAAAGCCTCCTCTTTACTGTTGGTCAGCACCGAGATCCAGCTGCACGTGGGAACACATCAGCATTAGTGTTAGGAAGAATAATATCTATGTAGAAGCTATTACAAGTAATTAAATAGAAAACAACATAAAAACACCATTAGAAATGAGTACTTATGGTGAAATTCAAAAATATATATCAGAAAATGTTTTTTAGAAGTCCGTCACTAAGGTGCGTTCCTTAAATAGCTTGATTTTTATTTATTATAAAAGACAAAGAAAAGCATTAAACAACAACAACAATTCTCACATCAGTAGCTTGAACCAGAAAATCTCTGATGTTTTAGCTTCTGAAATCAATTAGATCATTTTACAATTATAGAAATAGTTTCTAATTTTATTTGAAAACACTCATGTATGAATAAAATGTTTATCATACTTTGATTTCTTTCATTTTCTCATAGACCTGTATATCATTCGTGTTGTTAAATGTTAAAGCACAGCAGTATTGGCCAATATTTCCTGACAGCGGCCAATGTTAGTATCGGCATATAAGATGTCATTTCACCAGTGTCTGTTGTGTTATAGTTAAGTTTTTTTCATTAGTTTGCATGATTGAATTTGTGATAATGTGATGAAGGCACAGAAGGGGGGATAAATAACAACAAAAACTAAATAAACAAACATAAAATCACATTGTATCAGCCTTTTGTAGTTGGTGCGTCACTAATAAAGATATATTACTCAATTCAACCCATGTTATGTGAAGCAGTCAATTTTTACAACTACACAAATTATAGCAGTAAAATGACTTTAATTTCCCTGTTTCTGTTCCCCGTGTCGTCTATTTTTCAGATTAGGTTCATCAAACTGCCAGCCTATTTGCACTTGCAGATGCTTTTTCATTGAACCGTGCACAGATACAAACAAACACACACATACACGGGGAAAAACTGAAAACAA
>JAPQRN010000014.1:10222076-10243222 GCA_037367275.1 Coranthus polyacanthus | reverse complement strand
GTGTGTGTGTGTGTGTGTGTGTGTGTGTGTGTGTGTGTGTGTGTGTGTGTGTGTGTGTGTGTGTGTGTTTTTTTTTTACTCACTGTGGCATGAGAGATGGTGAGCATGCCCCCCTTCACTGAGCACTGCCTCCTCTGCCACACCTTCCTCAGTCTGTGTGTGTTCGGAGGGGGCACAGAAAGAAAAGGGTTATTACGTCTTTCTTCACTTTGTGCATTTTAAAGTTTAATGAAACACGAATGGCGCGCACAGGGTTTACGTTAGCCGGTGTGTGTTGTCTTTTAGCCGGTATCATGTGTAATTGACCAGGCTGCGTAAGGGATAAAGTTACTATGCAAACGGCAGCTGCAATGACAAAATGTTTATCAGAGTCACGGGGGATTAATGGTAGGTCAATAAGCTCTGATCGCTCAACTTTTTAAAAATTAAATTAACTCTTCATTTCTCTCTTGTCATTTCAGGATGCAGGTGACAGGAAACAAATATAATAGAAACTCTTAAAACAAAACTGCCACTTTATGACTGTTTTGTGTGTAAAACTGCTGCACACACCTTGCATTGTGCTGCGACACACACGGAATACACTTTGGCTCAACTCCACATATTATTTAAAGCACCTGTGTGTCCATAGCCAGCAGAGTTATTACACCCTGGTGCTGTATGCGCCTACTGTTGTATGATATTTGCACTCGAGTGTAAAGCATTTAGGCTGTGTGACGTGTGGTTAGCGTTGTGAAAGGTTCTATTTTATCCTAAACCATGATCTTCAACCCTAACCCTAACCCTAACCCTAACCGCAGTTGAATCAATGGAGACTTGCATTGTAGTGTGAAATCATTTTGTGTGCATACTTATAGCACAATAGAGAATTGTACTCTATATGGCCGTAATTCTGACACATTAAGGGCCAAATTGAGCATCAGAAAAAAAAAAAGTGTAGTGTAAACTCTGGGCGCGCTATTGTTTTTTTAAATAATAGCTGTGTTGTGACAGCTTACCCATCGCTCTTCTTCAGCAGGTAGCCTTTCTTCTCACTGCCAAACTCCTTGTTTCCCTGCAGCTGGTGCATGCTGTAGCCACCCTGCTTACTCTGAGAGTCCTGTGCAAACCCACACAAGTACATGCACAGACACAAAACACCAACATTAAACACACAGCACAGACAGCGTAGAAACTGCTTTAAGACATGCAAACGTGTACACACACAGACACACACATTCACAACTCTTTCTTCAGCGTCAAAGCACAGGACCTGTTAAACTGGACCCTGTTAAAACCAAAATGAGGATGCTACCAAAGAATTAAAGAAAAAAACAAAACAAAAAAAAAAACAATCTACAGGCATGCTCTGCAACACCTCTAAAGGGCCAAACCACTCTACTGTCAAGCAGAACAGACAGAAGCTTGCATGCACCAGCACTTACTCTTCTAGACTTGATTCCAGACAAGCAGAAGGCAGAGGGGGGAGATAGAGGGGAGAGGTGTGAAAGATCGGGCCCAGGTGCAGGCGGTGAGTGTGAAAGTGTGTGTTGCCTGCTTGTGTACCGAGTAAAACCACAATCTTGGGTGTTTACTTTCTAAAAGTAGTGCTTACCAATGGTGACTTTAACAAGAAACGCTACAGAAAGTGCAAATGAAATGAAAGGATGCTGTCAAAAGTGTAGGGATTGTTTCCGAAAGTGTGAAACAAGGGTGTGAATATGTGAACCGAGGGGACGGTTTAAACCTTTTTAACAGCCACAGCAGCCTGCGTGGAAAAGCAAAAGCCTGTGTGGTACGAGTGTTGTACGTATGTGTTGTGGTGTTAATTCAGGCAGTGAGTGGCTCTCCACTGAGCAGCCAGTGAGGCACAACACTGGTCACCAGCAAAGCCTACCACACACTGGCTACCAGCATGGTACAGCACTGGGCACTCGCTCTGTGCTGCAGGAGACAAGCTCCAAACCTGGTAGTGGCCAGAGTGAGAGGAGGTGCTTGGTAAAAAATGTGGGATAAATAAATCGGGTGACTGAATCAGGTCTGCCATGGCTGTGTTTAGCTCAAGTTTGTCCTGGTAGAAACAGTTCCCCTGCTGCGAGTTTAAATCTGGCTTGGTGTGGACGGGTGTGACCTGCCTACCTCCTTCTGGTCCAGCTGGAGGGAGGACTTGATCAGATCTCGCAGGGCGGTCAGCTGCTTCTTCTCCTCATCCTGAGTTTGTTTGATCTGTGAGGAAGAAACGCAAGAGTCGGGAAGGGACGGGTAAAAGAAGGGAGGTGAACGCCACAACGTGCATTTACACCTGCCATTTTTTTTACACCAAAAAAACGTGTGTAAAACATGAGAAGTGTCTTAGTCGGCCAAGTTTTTATAACATCAAATGACTGATCAGTGAGATGACGACTTGAACGTGAATCTACGTGATGAAATCTACCGAAAAAGATTGAAATCACCTTTGAGAAAAATCTCCTGGATGTGTACTTTGTGTTTTTAGTTTGGTTACTGCATGTTTACTGCATGTTTAACTTAATACGCATTTCTCTGTATAGACACATCCACCGTACTGCGGATGCAATACTGTGTTGAAATAAATTAACAAAATGTTCAGACAGTCTCGTCACCGGTTGTTGTGAGACATTCATTACCATTTTTGCTGGTGTTGTTAATGAGCAGCTCCCTTCATGCGTGCTCTTGTAAAATGTATTTAAAATATGAATACATTTTACAAGCGCATGCACAATATTTTAAAGGCTTATTATTATTTTCTTTTGTATTTCTCTGTAATGTAGCACAGTGTGAACAGTGTTACTTACAATACTCTTTCTCAGCCCTGGAACTCAAACCATTTTCCTAGTCTCCCCCTCCCCATAAAAAAAACATACATTAAAATAATTGATTTAATATAATAAACGTGTGACCACTATCTGGAACTAATGACTACTAGTAAACTAGGAAAATCTTTGGTTAAGGGCAGCCTTAACTGAAATAAACTGGTCCACTTCAACAAAAAAAATGTTCCAACTGTCCTTTCAATTAATAACGTCTATAATATTTCACTGCGTGTTCACACATTTGACCCTCCTTCATAGAGAGAGACACATTTTCGAGCCATCTTTTACACTAACAGCCAATTACTGAGGGTGACACTCTGCCAGGCGCTGACAAACAGGCGCCGGATCAGAAAACAAGCTGGAGGCACAGGCTATATGGATAGCACCCAATTAATGTCATTTAACAGAGAGCTATGGATTGTTGCTCTCTTAGGTTATTAAATTTATGTGATTCATTAATCTGACTTTAACTTTCTTTACAATCTTTGGAAAAGGAGGTTGCTCTTAAATAACAACGAGAGGAGCAGAAAATTCTCAAGAACTGCTGCTTCAGTGAAAGCAATGGAGACAGGAAGTAAATGCAGGAAGTTGATTTGTGATTGGACAGTATGATTTACTCTACTGAGCATCAGAAAACCCCCCCGTTTTTTTATTACACTCATTAGGTGCTCGTGCTATTTGAACCATCAAATATGCTGATTTCATTTAGAAAAAAACCCAGCTCTTACATGTACAGAAGTCAAATGCATCACATAAAAAGGCAAAGAGGTGAGTGTTTACATTATAGAGATCAGCTGCCAGCTTCTCGATGTACTGCTTCAGCTTATCTGCCGTCTTCAAGCCATCTTGGAAGAAACTGGGGAGAAGAACGTGAGACTTTTAATTTACCGGAACATTCACGAGGGCAAAAATGAGGCATAGCTTGGGCATGTACGGGAATTAGTCATTAGCGAATGATTGTGGTGATTATGGAAGTCACAGAGAGAAAGGACAGAGAGGGATCGGCGCAGATTCTGTTTAATATACAGCTCGACTCATGCTGGCGCCTTTGGCTCTTGGCACAGACGTTGCAGCTGGCTGTGTCCGCAGCAGATTTGCAGAGGTGCCGTGCACGTCCAGGAATCCATTACGGATCTGTCAGCAGTACACACCTCGATGCAACGCTGCAGCCGCAAATCACCACTAATGACTTCTCTGTCTCCACCCACTGTTTCTTCTTCTTGGAACACATCACTTCGGTCCTCTTTTCATTACTCGCTCCGCCACATCTTTACTCTGCTTGTTTTCCCTCGCTCCAACCAGCTCTGTAAGTCAAGTACTGCTGCCCTTGGGGAGCGTCGGAATGTACATTATGTATTAAATGTTAATGGTCCAGCTACGAAAGAAGACACTTTTCCATCACCCATACTCACTGTACGTTTCGCTATACATTATCAGTCACATTGTCATATTTCTGTCCCTACTGATGATCAAAAATCGGTCACGCTTGCAGAAATTTGTGCAACCTAAACGCCAGCACAAGCCTCTTACAGTTTACCTAATCCTAACCTACACAAACAGAAACAGAAATCATATAAAAAGGCTTGGATTTGACCCAAAGAGCTGAAACGTACGAGCAGTTAGAAGATGCCTTGTGTGTGCGAAAGTGTTGGAATTTCAAACACGAACAGAAACCCACATTAGAGTTTGAACTCCACTATTGACTCCAAATGTGGCTCTGTAGCTGCTGGGAAATGTGATAAATAAACATCACCATGACCAACAGCCATGATGGTCAGAAACATGAGAAATAGCCTGGTTGATGTGACCATTTCCCTTTCATCGCAATAATTACTTTCTCCTGCGTAGATGATTACGAGGCGGCTACTTACGTCAAATTTTGTGCCACCATGAAACACACTACTTTCTAACAAGCACTGCATTTCTGTCATTTGTAACTGTACCTGCAAGTTTTTTACCAAATATTCCATTACCGGGGGAAGAAAGGAGGGCTTTACTTTAGGTTTCTGATTCCCCTTTTTTTTTGCTCAAGATCTCCAACAAATGCTGCTGTTTGTCTAAACTGTAGGTGTGGATGTAGTATGTCAGTAAATGTGCGATCACAGTAACTTCAACTGGTTACCGTCCAGTTTAAAAGTGACATTTGTCATTTTCTTCAATCGTATATTTATTAGAAGTCCTTAAATACATGATGTGTAAAAAGCTTGAGCCAGTTGAAGGCACAGTACACGTGATCAGGATGATACAACCTGCGCCTCATTTTGAGCCAGGAAAAACCCTGTTAATATTACTATGATATAAAAGTAGACTAAAATGCATTATCGGTCTCATTGTCACATATTTGTCCACATTGATGAAAGAAAAATTGTCATGTTTGCAAAAATCTGGGGAACGTAAACACAAACACGGGCCTTTGCAGCTAATTAACATAAACATGACTTAACAGAAATCATAAGTAGCAACAACGTGCCTAAAAGGTTTTTAAAAATGAAAAAAACAAACTATCTTAGCTTCAACTCTATACTCGCTATATTACAGAGAGACTCTAAATGTGTATAACTGATCTTTAACATCTAGGCAGTCTGGTAAATAAACATCATCCTGACCAAGAGTCACGAAGGACAAAGACATGAGAAATGGACCCTGGTTGACGTTATAATTTCCCTTTCACTGCAGTAATTACTTTGTTAAATGAAGTGATTCTGGTCATTAAAATGAGCAGAAACATTTAAATTGTTTCCTTCTTTCTCGGACGTGAGCAGTCTCAGCTCTCCACATCCAGCGCTTTTATGCCTCTAATCCATCACCACTGCAGCTTTTCTATCAATCAAAGCCCATGGCGAACAGATTTACAAGAAACTTCATTGTTTTGTCCCAGTGTTATGACAGGACCTAGCAACGCTGAGAGAAAATTTGTCATTCTGTCACGGGCCGTCGTGAGCTGTGGTTCTGGCACGGAGAGCACCCACTTATTTACCCACCAAACCCCACAGCTGTCAGAACATATCTGTATGATGACCTGCGCATATTTATGAGAGCTATATATATGACTCTACGCCCTTAAGTATCTGTGAATCATACAGAAGATAGAAAAGTGACATCAGGAGACGCAGAGAGGGAGAAAGAGTCAACCTTTCAAGACATTTCTTAAGAGTTTGAGATGCACATGGAAGAGGAAGTTCATACATAAGGTTAGAGGATCATGGTGGTACTTACTTGCACTGCGCGTGGTAATACTTAATCAGGTTCTGAAGGAGGTCTACTCCTTTCTTGGTCTTGATCTCATTCACTTTGATCAGGTACTGCAAGGAGAAGAGACGGGCAAAGTTCAACCACGAGAACAAATACAGGGTCTTTTTGAAGGACTTTTTTCTTTCATTTAATGAGGAATAATGTGGCACAGAGATGCTCTAAGATGATGTAAAGGCTTCCTCTACACTGACTGTATGAAGACTTTGCATTAGGATAATCATATCTGTGAGTGTGCATTACGAAGCCTTTGATGTTTGAGCCAGACCGCCTTGACACTGCAGGAGTGTGGGGACCAGACGGGAAAACACAGCGAAAAATGCCTTGTAGTACAAGAGGATCCCATCCCTCTGCCTTGATCTAAATAAAGTTTCAAAAGGGTGATGAGAGATGTTTTACATTAGCATCATAAAAAAAGAGAATAGCCTCCAGAGGAAGTGCTTTGTAGACCGAATTCTCAAGTCGGGATGTCTGAGGATTCAAAACAAATTAAAGATCTTCAGACAGAACCAAACAAATGAATAAAAGATAATCTTAATCTGAGCTAATCCCACAGCATGCCAATCCACAGAGATTTACAGAGTCACGGCTAAAGACCACTTTCAGCTGCAAACTAAAATTTAATCTGTTACACAATGCTTTTCTGACGCTTCAGATGACAACAAATACTTTCAATTTGCTCCTTATTGCGCAAGTGTATTGCATGTATGTGTGTGTGTGTGTGTGTGTGTGTGTGAGCATCAGTGTGTGTGTGCATATGTGCGTATGCATGCATGTGCTGTCCCTTTGTCTGCCTGGAAGTGCTCGTTGGACAGGAGATTATCCGCATTTTGTCCGTGCCTTGTGTGGGTTCAGTGTTTTGGAGAGCGCCGCCTCATGTGCGTGTTTAGAGACTCTTTTGTGTGAATGAGCAGCCGACGCTCGGCGCTGCTGCCGTTGTCTGCGCGGAATATAATGCAGCCTGCTGAGCACTGCCTTTCCACACTCCTTCACTGACAGCGTAGGATGAAAAGGGTGAGAGAGTGAGAGCATCCTGTAATCTGGTGATTGAGTAACACAGGGAGAGAGAGAGAGAGAGCGACCGTGAGAGCGAGTGAGTGCACGCAACGGAGAGAAATGAGGTTAAGTGGGATGAACAGATTGTACCACTGACTGCAGCAACTGCCCCACGCACAACAACTGCAGCACTGGTGTTTCCAGCCATGTTGACTGATACAGGAAATGAGATGTTTGCCATATTTTCTCTTCTTGAAATCAGTGCACTTTTCAGACTTAAAATCTCTCAAAAATACAAATGAAGCGCATAAATCTGTTAATTACGTAAGACATAACAAGGTCGTATGAAAACAAATGCCTCACATAAAAGGTGGATATTATATCACGATAAAAATGTCATTGTGTCGAACAACAGCAACAGTAAAGCCATCACACCACCTAACCTCACAAACCTATGGGAAAACCCTGCTTACTGACTTGTAACATCGTCCACAACAGGTCAACAAAGCCAGTTGAAAAAGCACAGTGTCTCGCTGTATATCTTCTTATATTGTCCAGTGACTGTCTAATACATTTTAAGTGATTCGATAGTGCCCGTGGATCGATAGCAATCACTCAATAAATGCATCAGCAGCTGTGAGATACAGTATCTGGCTTTCAAATCTCATTATTTTTGGCCTGGACCCTGAAGTGCACTTGGCCTGACACTGACAGATCATATATATACAGTATGAGCAGAAACAAGTCATTTCTGTTGTCATAACAGAGCCCCCTTTAAGGCTTTTTTTGGGGCAGATTCCTTAAACCACAAAGATATCTAATGATCGTTTACGGCGACGCTGCTTTGGTTACAAAACCACAAAGGCCTTTTGTTTGAAAGTTTTACTCCGGAGCAGCCGTCGGGCCCTGTTCGGAGGACTCGAGGAGCCGCGAGGACACGACAGATCACACGGCAAGTCTTAGTATGAACGCGTAAAGCTCTGCAGATGATTGGAAATGGCAGCAAATGAAAAAGGAAGCCAGGATTTAAATAACGTGGGAGCTACAACTTGTTTTTGGCATCCAGCATCAACTTGGGAGGGTTACAAAATTGGCCAGTACATGGTTAGGTTTTGTCAGATAGTGAGAGGAGAAATGTAAGAAGCAAGACTGTACTAATTTTTCAATATCAGACAAAATAGTAGGAGTCTGAAAACAACACTAGTTCAGACATCTGCATGTTGACCAATAAGATACCAGCTGCCAGGACTGCAAACTACTTCCAGATAGTGCTTCATAACGGGTATTATATTGAATGTATCTCTTAAAACTGATTCACATTACATTTTTAGCCACTTTTGGTTCATATGAAGTGGACAGATCTCGATTTGTTTAAGCCTTACAGCACCTGAACACAATACACCTTTTGAACACAGGTGAAAAATGTTGGCAAGGAAACTCCTCTGAGTCACTCTGAGAAAAGGACAGCTCAACGTGGCAGGACACAAAAGGACTGTAGCGAGTTTTATAGTGGATATTTCACACACACAACCAGCAGCAGCTCTGCAGCCATTGGCCCATTATGTAATTTGAGTAAAAAATCCTAACAGGATAAAACAGTGAACAAGCGTAGGCGTCACCACCCACCACTAGAGAGGTTTTTGGCAAAGCGGAGTGAGCTTTAACAGTTTGTTCTGATTCTCTTGGGCACATACAGAGCTCACATTTGTTTTACACTTAATCTTCACTGTCACATCTCTTTAAGTACAGCCTTTGCGAGGCGATGCCAAAGAGCATTCAAATAGTGTTATTACACGCTCAAAAGGAAACAACTTCATAGAATCATCTGAAAACACTTACATTAAATGCAAACAGTTTTGGTTTATAGGAGTGGTTAGCCACACCAACGTCTAACATATGTCACATGTTAGGAGTTTTTGTTTTTCAATTGTGAAATCTCACTGAGAGCCAGAAAAAAGGTGACGTTTGTCATCAATGAACACAGGTGCTACTCCATCTTTAGGGGCTGTTGTAAAACCTACACACGAGCTGCACGAGTGTTACAGCTATTCTATAAATCATTCAAATCATCGGAGAGAAGCTAAAGTAATCGACTTTAAACCCAACTAGAGAAAGAGACTTTATATACGACATGATTTTAATGATAAGTGGCTCTTCAGACAAGATGGATTATAACCCTGGAGGGCCAGTTTGAGCATTAAATGTATGATTCTGATGACTTTCTCAGCACATATAGTGTATGTGTGAGTGTAATACTGGATAATATATATGTATATGTATATGAGTGGTTGTCTTAACGCATCAGATGTTACTGTTGAAGAGTTTCTCCATACATCTTGGATGGAGGAGTCAGAAATACCAACTTTATTCCTAAATGTGACGACTTGTCAGATGCCAAAACTATACTATACTATTAGAAAAAGTTTTAAAACTGTGGAAAATATTTTCCACCCTGACAGCTGTGATGCTACCAAGAAAAATACACAACATGCGCAACAACCTAATCCACTAAAAAAGTGTAAAAGTAGGTCTTCCACTGGCTGAGCATTTTACATTTTGTTATGGAAAAAACTGCTAGTGAGACAGCAGCTTTAACAACCCACGCAAGGACACGATAATTGGGGCTTTTCCACCGCGTGGTACCAGCTCAACTCAACTCGACTCAACATTTTTGGTTTCCTATTGGGCAAAAGTTGTGTATAGTATCTGCTACTACTTTCTTTCACTTACGTCGAGGTTCCAAGCGAGCTGAGGCGACAGAGGGCAGGCTACAGAAAAACAGAATCAGCACCGATATGACATTCACCGATGGCAGTGGCCTTTGTTTATCTGTTGTGTTTTATTGAAAGATTTCAGAAATTTCTATAGATTTCTATATCTGTACCGGGTACAAGAGGTCGACTGATAGTGGGTTTTTAAAGTCAGATATAATAGCGATAGCAGCGAGGAGAATTAAGAGCATTAAGAGCATAAACATTGTTGGAAATTAACAATCTTTGACTTTAGTAACTAGATAACTGTTGATCTGAATACTAATAAATACCTAAGTAAATAAATATGGATCTCTGAACATCAAAGTAACTAACCATTAAAAAATCGACATGGGATTTTTAATTGATGAGCTAATATTTTCCCTCAAAGTCAGTAATTCCAGTTGAGAAGCCTGATATTAGCCATCGGCCACCATCTGAGCCAAATCCTGCCGATGCAGATAGTTTGTCGTGTCGACTGGATCTATATCTCTACCTGGCACCGAAAGCGAGCAATCGAGTCAAGTTGAGTCGATACCAGGTGGTGGAAAAGTGCGTTTGCGGGGACACAACCTGCTGTTTCGCCCGGCATGTGAGATGCCTGACAGACTTTCATTTCCTACCTCGCACATCTGGAGCTGGAAGAGACGACGCTCCTTCTCCATCTCCTCAGCGATCTCCGCTCCGGTAATCTCTGTGCGGATCATCCCATGTTGCTTGGCGTGCTCCCGCTTCTCCTTCTCTATCTTCGTACTGTCACAGAGGACAAAACCACTTTAGTTCTCTTCTTCTGGTGCACGCTGGGAGTATTTAACTTAATTAACCTAACCTTTAATAACCTAAATGTCTTTGTATGCAGTATATTTTATATTGCTTCTTGAAGGTCTCTGTTTAATCAAAGTACACTATAATGAGCTAGATTTTGTAAATTTGCAGACTTAAACCAGAAAAGTAATTATATACTCACAACTTGGCCTCGTAGTCCTTCCATGCTTTGTCAAAGGGCTTCTTTATGTCCTGCAGAAACAGGAGGATGAACATCAGCAAACTACAAAGAGGTCACCGTGGGGACAGAGTAATTTGCAGAGTTGGGTCACTACCAGCAAATGCTTCACTCAGCTCACAATTTATGTTCTGGACGGCCAGCCAGTGACCACGCCCCTCCTTGTACCCCGAACACCGCGAGTTCATGACCCAGTTACTCGCCTCAAGCACAACACAAAGGCACTGTTTACTTGTGCGAGATTTACAGTGTGATCTTTAACGCAGTGAGTTCTTCTCCCGACTCCCATGTCTCGTGTTTCTCTCACTCAACATGCACAGAAGTGAAGAGACGAACAGAGAGATGTGCTGACGAGGCATCTAATCCACCCCCCCCCCGCTGCGCCTGAGCTTTAGCATTAGGGGGTGAGAATGGAAGAGTCAATAGGTGAAAAAAAGCAGCAGGAAGAGAATCTGTTTTACAGTAAATCTTACCCCTTTCACGCCTTTCAAGTCGCCCTTCAGCAGCGAGTCCAGGGTGAAGATCACATTGTGGCTGAGGCTCTGAAGCTGAAAACACACACAAGGACGCACCGAGTTAGCATATATTTGCTTCCACTTTACACGATGAACGATCTGGTGTTAATTATTTGTTAGATATATTTAATATGCTCCCACTCGTTCCACATGGGATGTAGTAAATGGCTATATCACAAACATCGAGTACAATTTGGTAATTTTTTTAAGTTGCTGGCATGAGACTCGCTTTGGGGTTTTGCTTCCTCTCGCAGACACATTCACTTTAAAGGATCAGTGTAAAAACAGTATTTTACAGAAAGCACTGGGGTTGTTTGTAGCATTAACGTTGCCAGGTCGGTGAGAGCATTAAGACCTGTTCACTCCCCACGTCTGTGTCATGGGGTGCATTTGAGATAAGCAATGTCTGTGTTTTACTTGAATTTACTGACATTACCCTGATGTCAAGGCTCATTATTAATACATTACCACAAAGTAACTGTTTAGCCTGTGACAGATGTGACGTTAAACGTCACCAATCTCATCGTCTTTCCAGCTTTGTCTTTCTTTGTATGTGCCTTCATGTTGTGTAGTGATATGAGCCTCCCAAGTCAAAACTTTCATTCGTAATTGCCAGCTCAGCCTCCATAATCCTCATAAAGAAAAACAAAGGCACGTAGAAAACAGCAACATCACCAAGACGTTGATTCACATGGGACTAATATTATCACAGGACCTCTGTGTTTGGCAAAATATGGTAGGTAATTTGCGGTGGAATTTGCACTGGACATGGACAATTTGTGCAGGATTAATACGATCACGGACGACTCCTGCAATTATTACAAATTACCAGAGGTCCCCAGATAGTACTCGTCCCATGCAAAGAGGGCTATAATCTGCACTAGGAGTGGTGGGTTAGTCCACTTTAACCTGCAGGAGTTTGTGTAACATGCTTTTCTGCTACTGTAGTGAGTCATAACAAGTCTGAGTGTCTGCTGACTTTACATAAACAAAGATGTTGAGCTCAGACGGACGTTGTGAAAACTGCAAACTGTCAGAGAAAATTATCCTGAGAAGAACTGACTCACAGCAGTAAATCAAAGAGTTTGCACAGCTGTGTACAACACTTTATGAAAAGTAAGTTTAAAAAGATGGGGAGCGATTTTTATTATTCTTTTTATGTTTGGATTGTTGGCTATATTTTCATACAACTTGAAATACATTTTCAGAACAGCTGGCCATGCCTAAACATTTTGAACACATCGGCATCATGTTCTTAACCTGTAGCCTAACAGCACTATATTATTAAAAGCACTTTCTTTCAGATACTGTAGGTGTGTAAGGTATTTACGATGGGATGCATATTCATTTGTCATGCACTTTAACCTTTATTGCGATAAATTAAAATGTTCTCGTGTGGCCATTCAGCCAAAACAACTGTTAGTATTACTTCGTCATAAAAAACAAAAACATGGAAAACGACACCAGACCCATAGTGCAGTGCATTAACACACTCGCGTGTCTGGCGCCTGGAACTCGGCAAATATAATAATAGCAAAATTGTGCAAGTTAGTCTATTGAAGAATTAGTAAAAGCTTGATATTGCCAGAAGCTTGTGTTGCCACAGCTATGCTCAGCAGCTCTAACCATTAGGATCAGCAAGGTCATTTACAACAGCACTAAGCATTTAAGTCCCTCTTGTAGTTAGCCAAGTCCGCACAGACACACAGCAGCGGTCAAGGAAGTAAACAACACTTAATGGGTGCTAATGTGCTTCTTAAGTGCCTGTCTTGCATATGCCCAATGTCAGAATCAATCTTCCACTGGCCGGCTGCCGACGTGCTCTAACAGCCCATCCTGGAAACTGTCACTGTCTCTTTCACTTTCTCTGAATTTACAATTGTTAGGAAAGACACAAACAATGAGCAAGATGCAGGAAAGTATGCAAAACCTGCACAAATCTGTCAAAAAATCCTTACATTCAAGCCAGTAACACATGTAGGACATCGAGGATAAGCGCTATTCAAACTCATTTGTAGTGCACGCACATATCAGCAGCCCCGTGGGCGCAGTTACTGAAGTCTAAAAAATTCACTCAGAAGAGTCCTCAAAATGGAAAAGACGGGAGTCAGGGGAGAGACAAAAAGGGAGATGAAGACAGAGACGGGTAGAGATAATTTCACTTCGCTGTAATATGCAGGTAGCGCCGACAGGTGGGTGATTTAAGACGGTTTCCGAATGGACACACACATACATGCAGTGCATACACACACAGAGTTACTTCTGGTGCTGCCAAGTGTATTTATGGAGTCTAATCTCGCTGTCAGCCTCACAGGAAGAGAGAGAGAGGGAGAGAGAGAGAGAGAGAGAGAGAGACTGGCTCTTCTTCCAACAACAATCACTCACAGAGGATTCAAACAGGACACATTATTCAACAGAACCGTCAGGGGAAATCCACGGCAGCCAGATAAGAGCCTCATCTGGAAAAAAAATACAAGGCTCGGAGGTGGATACAGCCGCAGTCAGCTATACTGTCTGAATGTGATGACGGGTCTGACTGTGTAGGCGATTTTAATACTGTCCCATACGAGACAAGAGACGGATGGACTTTTCTTTTGCAGTCGAAAACAGATACGTCTCTTGATTATTATACCTGTAGGGACTTTTACTGCCGAGACTCACCCATTACCTCTTAACCTTCTTCTCTACCTTACCTTAAGCCTTGAACTACCATAATTCTAATCTTTATCTTGAGCTTAAACCCAAATCCTAAACCACTTAAAGAAGTAAAGACAGGGGGAAAAAGGTTCTGTAAAGTGTCTTCCTCTTCCTATCCTCGTGAGGATTGAATGCAAACACAGAGCAACATTATGGATGTATGTGTTAACCCCAGAGTTGGGAAGTAACAAAGCACTTGGTTACTGCACTTAAGGAGATTTTTCTGACAACCTTTGGCATTTACGCCCCCTACATTTTAACAAAAATATCTGTACTTTCTACTCCTTACGTTTTCAAAACAGGCCTGTTACTTTGTTTTGAATGTACTCGAGTTGGATTATCGATTATTTTTATTTTGCATCATCGCGCGCCTTCACAACATCAAGACCGATTTCAACCTCCACGGCAAGCCGGTAGAAATGTAGAAAGAAGAAAGAAGCTGAATCAGTACTTCTATTTTTTTTTTTACACAAGTATCTCTACTTCTACTGGAGTAAACAATGTGAGTACTTTTACCACCTCTGGTTAACTCACCAGGTTCTTCAGTAGAGCTGACAGCTCCTTGGTAAGGGAGGAGAATTTGACGAAAGCTGTTCCCAGGTCGGGGTTGTCCCGGCTGATGAAGTTGCTGCCAAATTTGTCCAGAGCCTGGGCGTAGTTCTCTTCATTTTGGACGTGGTCTGCAGGGGAAACGAGGCAGACAGATTAACCGGTGATCAATCTACCTGCAAAGACCTCAGGATGATAATTAGCATGAAACATACATATGACTAAAGGTGTCACACTGTGAAAGGGCATAAAGGTACGCTGTGAATTAAAATGACCTAAGCATAGCCCCAAAATGACTTAGTTTAGTTTAGAGCCTTAGTTTTTAGTACAGACCAAAATGTGTCTGTAATCTTGTTTTACATACTTAAAAGTTCCGGCTTTAAACATACCATAGGAGGTTCAAAATAGCTCATTCTGGTTGCAGCCAGCAGCACAGCGGTGGTCCACACTTTCACTCTTCTTTTTCGGGGTTTGTATAATGCACACGACTTCATTAAATTCACAAAAAAGCCCTTAGTTCTGCCAAAAAGCATTAGCTAGCATGTGTTTCCTTATTCAAACGTTGAGTTTAAGAATACTTAGTGCCATTTTCTGTATATTGTAACTTTCTGTGAGCCATATAAAATTGACTTGACTTTAATTTGCTGGTGACTTCACACAGGACAGCTTTTATAAGACAAAGTCAAACATGGAAGGCAGAGGCTAACCACTGATGTAGAATACTTCTAATAAAAAAATACAGGCTGAGGAGAAAGAAATTGTTTCAATAATTCATCACTCTTTTTCAACGGTAACGGTGGCAAACAGCTGGAACAAACAGGACTGTAAATCACAGTGATATTCACAATAAGAGTATGGCCAAAATCCTCTATCACAGGAGGCTACATGTCATATTTTACCACAGTAACTGTACATATATCACGGTTGTTCTATGCACGTGATTCTTCACTGGCCTCACGATTTGATTCAATTACGATTAAACTGTCAACGATTCTCGACGCATCTCAATGTATCTCATCCTCAATTTTTACTACATTACGGCACGATTTCTTTTTCATCAATTAATACAAGCCGTCAGCTTTCAAAAATGTGACTGCAACAGTCCAATCTCTGCATCTGTGTGACCCACCACAATACATAAACATTACAGAAACTGTGAATTATACTGTGACTTTTATCGCAATATATTGATTTGCAACCGCTGTACCACGATACATACTGTATCACGAGATTCTCGCTACTACACAGCCCTCATGAGAAGAGCTCTCCAAATCTCTCTCCATCGTGTCTTGAGAGGCAGCTGGATTGCGAGAACAATCCAGCCCTGATTTTATAAATAGCAGAGAAGCTAAGGAGTGCATACTGTCATTATCGTCCATCCCGAGTCAAAAATACTGATGAGATCCTACAACCAAATGTTTCTCCATCAGCGCAGGTCTGGAACGCAGTTGATCCATACGTGTGTGACCTTAACCTGTCATTTTGATCAGTGAGATTCCAGAGAGATTTTTGTTTTCTACATTCTGACAGCTGCCGGTCATCTTTATATATACATGTACAGTAAATGTCAAAAAGTAAGACGTGTGGGTCTCTGGGCCTGCGAAACTCTCCACAGGAGCCGTCACTCAACCAGCAGCATCCGTCTGTCCTTGTCGTTAAGTCAGAGATGCAGGAGCTCGAGTGGGAGGATGTTTCGATGGTTGCCAAATCCAGAGAAGGGTGGGTCAGGTGAGATCAGCCCCCGTGGAGCTCATTCGTGCAGCAGCCAACCAGGGCAGTAGCACGACGTAAGGATTTAGACATGAACCACCTGAATTTTAGTCCTCATTGTGAGGAGAGCAAAAACAACACTAACACATTTTACTGACTCATTTCTGGTATCTAGAGGACGCACAAACACTACTTTCTATTCCTGATTTGGGATAAAACAAGGTAATCAGCACGAATCCAAACATAGAGCTTCTCATCCAAACATTCGCCATGCGAAGAAGGTAAACTGCCTCTCTTCTGTGCGGAACAAACAAACTTTTTTTTTGTGGTACAAACATCTGAAACTGTCAATTTACGGGGAGGAGGCCGCTCTCTAAAGTATTCAGTGGAAAATTACTGAGGATCCATGTCACAGCAACGAGCAAAACAAACTCAGGTGTTGGTTTCTGGGACAGCCTGGATAAACATGCACAAAACACCATCTGTCCCACAAAAGGCAGTGATCCAGACACACACAAAAAAAAACACAATCCTCATTTTTATTAGAGATATTTAAGAAATCCTAGGCTTTCCTCTGGGGAGTTTGTTTTTTTTTGTTTTTCCTTTGGAAAGGGTTGTGAACATGTGCCCCACCGTCAGCTACAGCACATTTGGGCCTGATAATTTTAGAAACAGGCTGCCTCACCTTGTCCTGAACTGTAAATGGCCTTCACTGATTTCTTCACCTTCTGGAGGGAGGTTCGGTCCTGGTCCAGCGCCTGAGAAAAAGGGGAACAGAAGAACACTCACATTAAAAGCCAGCACATAATATTGAAGACTTGTAAACCCTTTATGGAGCAGCAAACCTGGAGCAACAATATTTATTCAGTAATTGTAAGCATGCATACTCCATAAAGCTAATGTGTGCTCACAATACAGTGCTTGACCTGAATGTATCGTAAATCATTATTTCAACACTGCTGACTGCAGGAGCAGAGCTTTTGTGTTTTCTAATAGGCAAAATAAATAGTCAGTATATCTAATTGTATCATGGACGTTTATTGCCATAATTATTCACATTGAAACATGTAAATGCTACACAAATAAATGCTTCCACTGACCTATTGTTACAGTGAGTTATTGGCCTCACTTCCGTGCAGTTTTAGAGATTAATGATCAGAGCAACAGGGGATTTAATTAATGATCAATTTACAGTAAATAGAAAAACAGATGCTTCACAGATGCTCTAGATCATGGCACTAATGTAACAGTAATGCACATCTGTATTAAAACAGAACACTAAACAGGAAAAAGTGTGCTAACGCGGCCGTGACCCTTGAAGTCATTCACCCTCCGCCCCCGAGCTTCGCGCGAGGAAAATTCATCAACGTAAACATCATTCACAAGAAAAACTAATCATGTGGAGAGTGCGTTGCTCAGTTCGCTTCCCTGCCAGGGAAAAAAACAACTGCATCTGAAGTTAAGGACACATTCAAAGGCATCTCATAACTCAGATGTACCTGTTCGACGTCACATCACCGCTGACTGAGACTGTTTATTTAAGTGCGGACGCTGCTGAGGTCTGATTAAACGAGTAAAACGGAGACATATTAGACTTCAAACAGCCTCTTCTGAAGCCTTTTTGTGTTTTATGCCCAAGGCTTTTCTTTATCGACCTGCCTTGTAATAATCTTCTTCAAATAACTTGCAGACTTTCATTTTCTACTGGAAGTACTGTTTTTTTTTCCTCTCTTAATATCTCATTGCTGTAGAATCCTCTTTCAAATCTCTTAATGGCACAGTTTTGTTACTTATGTGACAAGTTTTTAAATTTCACATCCCTAGTATATATAACATTTGTCTTCTGTGATGTTTAATTTGAGCTATGTTCTGGGTTTTTTGGTATTTTTGTGGTATTTATCTTTGAAAGATTGCAGTGTGTCGAAAGAAAAAAAAGTCCAAATGAAAAAAGTAAATGATTTTAGATGTAGGACAACAGATACTAGATCTGTGATTGAAGATTTAGTGTGTCTGCGTGATGCAATGCAAGCTCTTCCAATGACCAATTACAAATGTTTTTATGCACCTTTCTGACGATAGATCTTCAGTCGGAATTTCATTTCCTTTTTCCCATGATCCTGATCATATCAAATTAAATCCAATCTAACCTGCTGCACGTACATAAATACCCAAAACAGGCCCGGACAGTGACAACAACGAAACCACACACGATTGTTGTTATATTCTATTGCATATCACGCTACTATTGATACAAAAAAAAGCACTCAATTTGTCATCACTTGTCCAAAATATATCTTTAATCCCTTGGGAGTATGAGATTTCTGTGAATTATCTAACAGAGAGTTGGATAAAACAACGTAAACTGATGCTGATTTATAGAGAACTTTAAGCTATATACAGCCTGTTTGACACAATGCAGAGCACAGTTATAACAGGTCAAGCCTTTATATACCTGCTGTGATTTAAACAGCATGTGCACAGCGCATATAGCACATCATCCCTGTGTGATATATTGATTATCGTGTCATTAACTGTAGGAAAATATAGAATAACTGGGGGAAAATGGTCACAAGAAAGCACAAACACACACACACATGTGCATTACCTGTTGGGAATAAATGATGTGAGCCTTTGTTGGTGGTTTTCACAATAATTAACTCTGACAGTAGAAAACATTTCATATCCATCCAATTTTGAAACCAGGAAATGGAGCCATAATTCTGCCATGTTTGCTGTATTTGATGAAAAACACCAGCGAAAACACCGATACATCAAGGTCAGCGGGTAAAGAGCGTAGGCACACACACAACAGTGGGCTAATTAAATTTCACAATATACTTGAGCCGTCGTCGGCCTCCCCTGGACAGTCTTACATGGCTCTTCCATAATTATGGCGGCAGTAGTTTGACGCTGCAGGGCCCTTTCTGCCGGGGCCGAGCCCTTTGATCACCCCGCACGTGGGAACACACTGCGCTTCCCAGTAGCTACACAAACTGCCTCATTATTCAGCCTCACAGTGGCCTAAACAGTCTTGTGAAAATACGTGATGGTGCCATTATCAAAAGAATATTATGTGTGAAGTTGAACATGCTTCAGGGATGAAAGCTTTACCCAAGACTTGAGGTGACTTAACCTGTAACCACTGTTCTCTGATAACAGGAGTGTGTCGTCTGAGGCTCGTTCACAACTGAAATTAACATGCATTTGTGACGGACAGCTTTAAGTACAGGAGTGAAGACACCCAAGACGCATTGAGATCCAATCAGCCCTGTTCAGACCTTAAAGTAGCAAGTAGATATTCAAATACGCAAGGAGCCTGTTGTAAATGTATCTGTTCACTCCTGACATTAAAATGTGTCCTACGAGTGATCACCTCTGATCAGATATGACTTCCCCACTAGATATGCAAATAAACGAGTTCTTCTAAAGCCTAAAACATGCCGTAAGCTTTCATTTCAAGTTGAACAGCCTGGATTTGTAATGGAGGTTTTTTTGCACTGTGATGCTGTGAATCAGTCAATACACCTTAAATATCAATATGACTACTTTAACCATCTATGTGTTATATTGGTTCTCTTGCGTAGCATATACTTGATTGTTGATTGGATCTTCAACTGCGTAAAACATGTTTATGATGATGTTGATACAGTTGAGCTGTGCAGTGCGTTAACTTTGCAAAGACGCATTACAGAGCCAGTCTCTTAAACTTGAAATGAAACCTTGCGCAATGTTTTAGGCTATAGATGAGTTTGTTGATTTGCATGCAGAGCGGGGAAGTGAGATCCAATCACAAACGATCACCAAAGACATGTGTGGAGACGCATTCTAATGCCAGATGCGAACGGACGCACTAGTCCACTTGTGATCAGAAAGAACACAAGTTAAAGCCAGGTCTGAACACAGCCTCAGACCACATTCTGAGGTGGTCTGGGCCACCTTATGTTCAGTGGTTAGACATGTTGAATTACAGCACAATATTCACAGTTTAGATCCCCATAACAGTCACATTTGTGCTTCCATACGTCCACACTAACATGTTAAATAAACTGAATCCCATGAGGCTGGCTTTGTCCGCAGCATCTGAAAATGTTGAGACGCTCAAAAACATCTTGAGTGATTTGGTTTGCATTTAATATGCCAAAGAATAGACCCAGCCTGAATTGTTTTCATTTGTTTTTTTTAATTTTTGACAGGCTAGACAAGGGAAATGCTTTGCTGGCTCCCACCACTTAAAAACATCTGGTCCTTGCAAACAGATGCGCATGATGTACGTGTTTATTTGCATATTGATCGCTGAAACCACTCAAGATGCATGTGGATATCAGCTCGAAGGCCAGATGCAAAGAGTATGGCCGGTCTTTTAAAAGGGGCCGACACAGCATTAACTGCCAATTAATTTCTTCTCTTCTGACAAAGAGCAAGCTGGCAACTTGGTCACCAGAAGCTGACTGTTAGCTCACCGACAGTTAGCTGCTATTAGCATTCACCAGTTCAGGCAGCATACAGACACAAGTTTTATCATCCGCAAACCAAACGTGCCCATTTTAACTACATTTTTAACACTACCATAATGTGATTTTAATGTCACTTCTGTAATATAATGACCTCCTGCGACACGCTGTAAGAGAATTATCAATTTCCTGATGACTGTGGTTCTGCGTAGACTCAATCTAAGTGGTTAGACATGTTGCATTACACCACAATAGTCACGGTTTGGATCCAAATAACAGCCGACTCATCCATTAACAAGCTGCGTTTCCTTTCAGAGCGCCTCTTTGTAACACGTGACACCAGACTGCAGTTTAATGCCTCCGAAATAAAATCTGTCATTATTTGGAGGCTGTTGTAGTGCTGCATGATGATTAGG
>JAPQRN010000014.1:10191823-10221976 GCA_037367275.1 Coranthus polyacanthus | reverse complement strand
GCACGAAACAGAGACAGAGCAGCACTGACCTTCGTGGGGCTTGTGTTGAGAGCAGGGTCACCCTTAACCCACTCAGTGTGCTGTCCTAATTAAATATTCAGCTTCAGCATTAAATATATTTACATCAACGTGACTGACTTGGAGAGACGGTTTGTTAAAGCCAGTTTCTCTCTGATTTTCAGGGGGGAAATATCAATGGAATAGCTCCGTCTTGGCACACAGTGTTTGCAAACCCTTGGCAACAGGCAAGAATGCATCCATAGTCCGCTATCGAAAAGGCCGACAAGCACTGAATATAGTCAAAGGATTGTTTTTATCTGCCAGCAACCAATGGCAGGCTCCCACTCAACCCGGAGGGATTAGCAAATGTGACAATGCCAAAACATCTGTGGTTGCTTGTCTCGCTGCCTGAACAGCTAGTGTTGCATATGGACAGTTTATTTAACGCAGCGGAGAAAAAGCAGCAAAGAATAAAATATGTTTCACGGCTGTGTGTTATTCCACTGGGAAATATGTATGTCGAAGAACCTTTGACCTGCGAAAGTCAACATGCCAGCGTCAAAATGCTTTTAAGTGGCGTGTGTGCTAACGGAGATGGAGTCAAAAGAGGTCAAGGGCCAAGTCAAGAGAGGAGAAGCACAGTGGTCACGCTAGATTTTGGCAACCATGTGAGCTCCAAGGTCAGACAGTCACGCTTTTCAAAGTCCTACATCAAAAATGTAAAAAGAAAAAAAAACCAAGAAAAAAAAAACCCCATCTCTGCTATTTCATCCTGTTCAGACATTTTTCTTGAGGCAAATATTCATTTACAAAAGCAAGAAGTGTCAATCATGTACCACAAAAGACGACATGTGAGAACTCATGAGTGGCAGTCTCTTGTTGGTGCAGACTGAGTGAGAAATTGGAGGAGTTTTTGATCAGTTGTGGTTCGGCCGCCCAAGAAGCACTTGGCAGATGCACAAACCACTTCATCAACAACAAATACCATAAAAAATTCAGCAATCAAAGGGTTTTAGGTGGACTGATATGGGGATATGGAGGAAGGGAAAAAGCTCCAAAACTGTCATCAGTTTCCAGCAGAAGGAAAGGAAAGACGTATTACAGTATGTGTGCCAGCGAAAAAGAAATCTGGATCATGATTTTGAAAACCCTGTCCATGTGTATTAGACAAATTAAAGGAGAAACATGATGGGAGTACCATCCATATGGTACAGGGGCTCACTTACTGGTTTGATGAGTGCGAAAATGCTTTGAATTATATGCTATGGCCTTCCGAGTCACCAGATCTCAACCAACTGAACACCTACGGGAGATTTGGATCGAAATGCTAGACAGTCCTCTCTACCATCGTTATCAAATGAGGGAATATCTTTTGGAAGAATGGTGTTCATTCCTCCAGTAGAGTTCAGAGACAATGCCAAGCAGTTCTGGTGGAACATTGTGGACCTGTACTGTTTTCAAATTGCATTAGCCAATGATGACCATTTGCTGTTTTCCAGCTTCTCCAATGTGTGGAATTGCTGCTTTTATCTGTTTTAAGCATGGATGTATTAACTTTCCAACCGAATGTTGTTGACTGGTGCTGCTACCTGCTCCTTCCCACTTGGCCCAGTGGGACCAAGACTTAACATTGTGGCGACATAACAGATTTTAAAATCTCCTTTCTGGGCACTTATGAAGATTAAACACATAAAACATTATGTGATGATAAACAGAGTAATATGCAACCTTTTGCAGTTGTAGGTGTCCTATCAGCAGTTTTACAGATGTCTCTTTTATCATTGTGGCCTACGGGGAAAAATGCTTTATTTTTTCAGTCCAGTACCTTGAGCGGCCACTGGAATTCCTCCAGGTGACGAGGCTCTTTTAATAAATCCGCGGTTTCAAGTCACAGTAAATTTACTAGATTTGGGTCTTGCTTAGGCGAAGACAAGACATTTATCAGTGAATTAGTAAAGGAGCATCAAATATTGTCTTGATATTTCATAGACTGAACAAAAGACAATCAACAGATGTAAATAACTGTTCCTTGCAGCCCAAACTAGAAGGGCACTCACTCAGGGCCTGGGGATTTCCAATGTTAATGAAAGCGAAAAACAATTCCAGGCTACACCCCTTTTGGATCTGCTCCAGAATTTAAGGGGTTTGTCCTTGGCCCGTGCCCTACCCTTCAAGTTTCATGAAAATCAGTGCATTAGATTCTGCTGGCGGACAGAGAGACAGACAAAACGGGAGTGATCATATAAGCTCTGTAGCGGAGGTAGTTACTTATTTATTGGTTAAAGATACATAACCCCACAAAGCAGTAAAATCCCCCAAAGATTAGATCAGCAGGGCAGTGGGGATGACTTCCTGGTTTCCAAACAACCACACAAACACACACACAGTCATGACCAGGAGGCCTCCGGGGACATTTGTGGTTGAAGTGACTGGGCATGACTGACTGGAGGCTGTCTCAGCTTCACGCTTCCTGCCCGAGGCCTTATCCTCCCTCAGCAGTCCTGCCGCTTCCCCTGCAGCCGTCCTTTGACAGGAAGCAGGAAGCGGCCAGGCTTGTCAGTGTCCTGTCCTGGGTCAGCAACACTCGGTCTAATGACACCAACTGCTCTCTGCTGACAGCTGAGGAATAAAAACAACACACTCACTGGCTGCCTGGGAAGTCTACTACTTTACTTGATCCACTCTGAGATTCCTGCCCTGTCACTTTCGTGGCACGTTAGTCGTCTTTTCTCGCTACCTCCTTGAACTCATCCTTTCCATCTCCTTGACCCACACTCATCTCCTCCAGTCCGGCATTTGGCGTCGCGCTGGTGGACGGCTGTGCGGTTACCGAAGAGATGTGATCTGGCCCTCTCACGCGTTGGCTCAACATTCTTCACTATGGAGACTGTGGGAAGCTGCTCTGACTAACCAGCCAGCTCTCTGTTTGTCAGCAGCACTGTGGGACTCATCTGTGCCACTGTGGCAGATTTTACTCTTCACCAAACTCAGAGCGGTCACTCAAGTTCTCAGAATAGCTAATATGCTAATTATTTCCTAGAAGAAGAAAACAGGAAAAGGGCACAACTATCAAAGGACTTCCCCAGACTCAAAAACACAAGGCTAAAAAACATCTGCAGAGGAATTTTTGGCATGAAAACAACTGACCAGTTAGACATTTTTCAAACTGTCCACATTTGACACGTGTTTTACTTCTGCCTACTTGTGCATACATGTAGTCTCAATTCCTTTATGGCTCACAATAGCCTGGAAACTAAACTGGAAACAGGTTATGAAAAGGGAAATAAGTGCTTATGCTTATGAATTACAGCAATCTTGCTTCTAATGCTGTCAAAACAAAGAAATCAAAAGAAATATAAGTGTGTCTGTCATGTCAGTTTGTCTGTCTGTGAGTCTATGTGGCATGACTCAAGCAGGAAGGGTGGGGAGTCGTTTTCATTGGCAGGAAACAAATGCACATCCCTTTCTCTGGGCCTGCAGCCGGAGAGGCCTTTGGCTCTCCGAGTGGAATGGGAAAAATGAGAGGATGTAACAATTCCAAAAGCAGCTGAGGTCAGATGGCCTATTTCTCACACACCGTATTGAGGAGAGTGATCGACTGCCAGTGGTTTTGGTTTTGGTTAAGAGGTGTATCTGGTAACCACATGACTGATGTAGTGTATCTCAAATGGCAACTAAAATGACAAGAATCGACTCAGACTACATCTTTTTTAAAGTTAATGAGGGCACCGCGTATCAAACCATGCACGGTATAATCATGGATTTGCACAGAAACAAGAGGTTTAAAAGATCAGATTTCAGATTTCATATATTTCCGCGGGGAGTTCCCAGGTTTGTTGACCCACAGCAAAATGTATTCAATTCAAATATCATTTTTGTACATATCTGCATTTTTCCACAAAAATCTTGCCGTCCACTGGCATTTCAAAACTCTAAACGAACACCTCCCTCCTCCTGCTCACGCTTTACCACATCCATAATGGAGGACTGCGACACTGGAAACCAGTAGCAGCACCATCATTTTAAGCCAAAGTGTAAATGACAAAGCAGTGTGTTTGTTTTAGCTCACAAAGTGTACATCATCATGTTTACTTAAAGAGTAACTTCACCAGGATGAAGACCACTATTTCACTGAGCTGTTCTCTGTTGTATCTTTAACCACGCCCAGTGTAACTGAATCCAAAATACCAATATACACACACTGGATCTTTAAATTGCAGCCTTTTGTGATGATGTGATTTCACAAGCTGACATCGTGATTGCAATTTGATTAACTGTGCAGCTCTTAAAGCATAGTGAATGACTGTAGATAAACATTATACAGCTGCAGTGATTAGTCCATTAACACTTTTGATTATGGAGTAATCATTTTGAAGTTGTTTTTCAAGCAAAAATGTCAAATACTTATACAGTGTTTCCTCGTGTATAACAGACTGAAGGACTAATCAATTAAGAGCTTTATCAAAGTATTAATCAGTGATTAAAATATTGTTAGCTGTAGCCCTAGATCTTTAAGTTAAGTTAAACTGAGTTCCAAAAGACTAAAGACCTGCTAGATATACCGTATTAATTTACAGTTTAATGTTACATTATTGTTTTATGGTAATGCGGTTGTCAGCAAAGGATAATTGCTGGTGTAGAAATGTGAAAACTGAGAGAGCACAACCTTTAAACTCAAAAACCTTTTACTTTATTCTTCTATTAACTTAACTATTTTGGTTTTACTTCTATACAGGATAATTGCCTTTAACTTCATTTGACAGTACTTCATTCAGTGGTTTTATTTTCTGTGCATTCAGGATATGCAGCAAAACAGAACTTGAGATGATAACCAAATAACATCAGAATAACATCATCAGCGTAACAGTTTCATTAGAAACCAAAAGCCACACACCATCACACCTCTTCACACAGGTGTACTCTTACAGACTGGCAATGGAGAAAAATAATTTGATATCACATTTTGCTTGTAATGGACAGCTTCCTCCTTCTTCCAGATTAGATTTCCAAGCCGCATAGCTCATTGACGCATTGCATTTCTGCAGCCAGCTCTCACATATTCCCATATGTGGCGACCTCGCATTAGCACTTGAACATCCAAATGAAATTTAAACAACCTCGGCTGCATTGCAATGTGATGGCGATGTTACGTTGAATAAGGTAAGAAGAATAGAGAACTACAAATATGATGCATAATATTTGACCTGCAGTTCAGAGCTGAAATAAAATGAACTGAAATAAAAAGCTGTAAAACCACTGGTATAGTCTCTTAATTTATGTTGGGATATTTGGTTGCAAGGATGCAGAGTGTTTGCAGCAGGCCTTCAAGAGATTCGGCACGGTCGCTGATGCGCATGCGTGTAGCCGGCGAAAAGCCAGGCCATGCATGCAGCATGCGTTACATTCACACATCATTTGGCGACTTCCCCCTGCGACGCTTGCTCTCACTCAGCCCACCACTTGTTTCGAGCAATGCGCATGTTTTCACAATCACACCCACACACTGCTGCATTAGACTGCACTCACATCAGACAAAGCTGCATGCCTTTGGATGTATTATGTTTACTCGTCTGCAAGTCATTACTTATGTGAAACAGCTGTTAAATTCTGTAGAGGTGCTGTTATTAACAGCAGTAAACAGGAGAACAGTGTTGATGGTTAAAAATCCAGCGAACAGCAAAGGTGGTAAAAACTATTGTTCATTCAAATCTGTTGTTACCAACTTTTGGCAATGGTTTTATTTTTTATTTCAGCGGTCTTTGAAATATAACAATGCAAACTGAGCTTCAAGTCACAATTAAATTGGCTGTATGAGTTACAAAATATGGTTAAAAATGTCTAAGGCGAGGTCTCATAAATCACTTGTTTTTATCGACCAACAGTCCATAAAGATATTCATAATGAGCACAAAACATGGTGGGTTTTTTTTATCCACAAACCTCAAAAATGCAACACTTTACCTGAATTCATCAAGCGCTGATAGTGGCCAAGATAAGAAACCATATTAAAATGGGATTGTTTTGCATTAATTTGATTCTCTGTCTTCCATGACTTCCTTTTGAATCAAATGCTGTGATGTTGTTCATAAATTCCTGAAAAATATTTTGTATTCATAACCTCTCGTGGTTCAATACATGTCAAACGGTGCCAGCGAATATGATTTATCTCTGACCATTTAACACAAAGGAGTGTTTGAGTATCGACCGCCTAATAGATTAAAGGGGAAATACTACACTAGATGAGCTGGCAAAAGACCAGGAATGTTGTAACAGACCGGCACGGCGTAGGTCAAATTAAAACTAAAATAAACTCTTTTTCTTATCATTGATCAGTTGATAAACCTGCCAGCTCAGCTTCCTACCAACCAGCCACCCACACTATAAACCATCAGGGCACACAGCCAAAGAATGTGCTCTTTTGATAAACACGTACAATCACAAGTAACAT
Source organism: Coranthus polyacanthus (assembly GCA_037367275.1). Classification (NCBI taxonomy): domain Eukaryota; kingdom Metazoa; phylum Chordata; class Actinopteri; order Kurtiformes; family Apogonidae; genus Coranthus; species Coranthus polyacanthus. Next base: position 10,215,529 of record JAPQRN010000014.1, on the reverse strand, counting down.
TATTTTTCTAGCCTCTGAGTAACGTTCGTGCACACGGCGTGGTTTCGAGTGCTTCGCCAAAGTCACAGGCGCAGGCTCTGCACAGCGCTTTACAGCATTCCTTGAACTTTTTCTGCAGACGGGTCTCGAATTTCACACTTTATGGGGACTCCGCTGGGTGAGAGACCAGCTATTCCAAAACCACAGGTGTATCCACTCCCACTGACCATTTGGATAGTCAGACATTTGAGCAACTGGACATACAGAGGAACAGAAAGAAGCCTGTGCTGTCACATCCAACAAAAGCTTGAAGTGCTATTCGTGCACACTATGATTTCCCACTGACAGCTTCCACACTTAACTTTGACAGCTGCTATCATAGTGTGGAAAAGGAAGTGATGCAATGCTTTTCACTGATATTAAATGGAATTAGGAGAAGAGGTAAACAACTTGTCTTCAAGGACAGTCAAAGCCTTTCGTGCGGGCCTGAATTACCTCAGCGGGGTAGTTGGCTGTTCTGGGTAAGGTAGCATTCAAATGTGACATTGAAAAGCTGTATCAATTGTTTAGCTGTGCTACACACAAAGACACACACACACACACATCTACACAGACACACAAAGACACAGTCCAGGGCTAAATGCCATCAAAGCTCATAGACAGAGAATCAGTGTTTACCCCTCAGGCTTCAGCAAGACAGCCAGACATCACAGGACAACACTGTCTCCTGGCTCTGCAGGGCTGTCCTTGAGGAAAACAATGTTACCACTGCACCAACATCATCAGAGAAGGAAAACGCACAGACCCACATAAGACGAGGAGAAGAAGGATGTGCGGTTCTTTTGTTCTAGAGGAACAAACACGCACGAACAAGGTAGAAGAGCAATTTTCAGGCTGCCACGATCTGCTCTAAAACATTTAGTGCATCAATAATATAGTAACAATATTGTCAGAGGCAGATATGTTTTTGACTCACTGTTTTGGCTTCATTATCATGACAAATACATAAATATTGTAGGGTAGAGGAAGAGCGTACACAAAGTGTTTACAATGCGTCACGCACAGCGCATCCAAGATTGATGATGCATTAAATAAAAGAGCATCCAAACAGGGGAATTTTCCTTTAAAGCTCTGCGTAAATCCTAACACACCTCCAAGCCATTTTCTAGTTTGTTCCGCGTCTCCCACAGCAGGAGGTGAGGCTGTTTTGTTGCTTGTTTGTCGGCTTGTTTGCCGTCTGTGGCTGAAATCTGATAATCGGTCTGTGTGCCACAGCTGTTGGCCTACCTTCCTGCCACAGCTGCACTGCGTATATCATCAAGGGCTATTAGCCGGCAGCGGATTAGCCCAGACCAGACCCTGCTCTGGCACTCTGATCCCCCTCTGCTCTTCCCCCAGATTTAGGCAAAAGAAGAGTGGGTCAGTGTTCACATCTGTCTGCAGCCTTTCCTCGGGGTTAGATGGTGTTTGGTGTTTTAAGTCTGCCTGCATTGACAGCCATTTTAATCTCTAATATGGAATTCCAGTGTGATTAAGTTAAAAAAAAAAAAAAAAAAAACATTCACGTGGTTCTGCTATGTGATTCTGAGTCAGAAGTATTGGACTTTTCTACAGTATCTTGTGGAAAAAAATAGTGGCAAACTGAAAAATGGGTGCAAAGTCAACGTTGTTAGCAGATCATCTGAAATGTTGTATATTAACTCTAACACTCTAACTCATGTTGACTCAACGTCTTGTATTCATCCTCTATATCACAGGTCTTCTTCCAACATGACATGAATGAAGCATTAGCATCCTATAGCCCTTAACTGAGCTGCTGCATTAGCTTAGTTAATGTCCGTCCATTTTACTTCTTTACTGCTGGCAGATAGAAAAACAGCACCATAGTGGCAGGTTGGCATCCGCTATAAAAGACACGTTAATCTAAAGGAAAGCCAGGAAAACAAAATGACAACACTGCTTGATTAGCCCATAATCTCTTGGAATCTCAGTGAAGGAAAAACTATGGCTATTAACATCTTACTGATCACTCAAATGTCACGAAAACTAAGATCATGCATCTTAGAAATGCCCACTTAAACTGTTTTTTTTAACAGTGCAGTGTAACTGGAACAAGATGTCACGAGATCAACAGCGCCAAGGGACAAAAAATGCTCCCATTCTCTCACACTGTATGATTCACTGGGTTTGGCGACACAAGGGACAAATGTTGAATAAAGAGCCATAACTTCATTAATAATTGAATCTGACACAGCTGGGCTCCTCGGATGAAAATGTTGCAGAATGGGACCTTAAATAACCAGCGCTCAGTTTTGTTATGTAAAAGCCAAGGATGATAAAAAAAAAACGTCCTTTATGTAAATACTTATTTTTTTATGCCTCATTTCTGGTGGCGAAATCAAAAAAGTAGTCCAAATTATTAAAGAAAAAACAGAAGAATGTTTTACCAACAGTATAGCAAAATATTAAAGCCTCTGGAAACCTAAATGCATCTAAATATTTAAGTTAGGGTCTAATAGTCGAATAGTACACATCAAAAAGTACTGGAAATAAGGCTGAATCCAAATTCAAAATACTGTCTGATATTGTGTTTGAATTAGACGTGGTTAGACTTATTATTATGATTATGTAATTAATTAGATGAACCCATCATAAAAAAGGTCACAGTCGGTTTTCCAACCCAAATTAACTATTATTATTATTAAATTAGCTACCGTTAGCTACTAGCTGCTAGCTAACTATCTAGCCAGCTAGCTACCTGCTAATGTAACGTAATGTTAAACTATACATTATATAACTGACTTAATAGCATATTATTAGACTGTATTTAAGGTGGTGTAACTTTCAGATGAGCCTCAGTGATGGTGCAGGTATAGAACTGGTCCTGGGTTAGGTTTTGTATAAGAATGAACATCCATTTTCTCAACTTTGATATCATATATGCATTATTACTATTTAAAACCAAATTTCCAGATGCTTTAACATTTCAGCTCTTTTCCTTCTTATTCACAAGGTACAGACTGAAATATATTCAGCGTTAATTAAGAATAGCACTGTCTATATTTTCCAGCAGGTGAGGAACATGAGCTGTGACAATGCGCAGATAAACGTTAAATCCCTGTTCATCCCTTATGATAGTTTGAGAGTGTTCAAAGAAGGAGCTGAGTGAGTGAATACAGTTCAAGAGGCTTGTGGATCTTCTGTGGACTGTGTGGACATTGTTAGGACTGAGTCCCTGCTGGTGGGCTGGATGTTACATGTGACGAAGCTGCGGACTCACATGACATTGTGTCATCTAAGATACAGTATGGCCTCGGGTAATGCGGGGATATTTTCAGACAAACAACTCGATGCTTTTATGCATTTACAAACACTGTATCATCTACTCTCCACTACACTCAGACCAAACAGCAGTGCTTTTGTGTGAGTTACCCTTCAAACACTACACTTTGTACGGATAATATTTTTAATTTGAGATATTTAGATACATTTTGAGATGATAACTTTCAGACCGCGATCATAGATGGACATTTAGGAGTGACAGCAGCTCATAAGATAACCTGAATAAACAAATGTGTTTCTAAAGGAATGGTAGGAATGTTAAGTCCTTTCCTTGCAAAAAATTACGGGGTTTTTGACAAAGCAGCGGAACGACGACTTCGGGCAATGATTTTCATTCCAAAATAAACATCATTCAGCTTTTTTTTTCAGCTTTAAAAGCTTCAAATGCGGGGGCTGAAAAGGCAGTTATATAAAAGTGAAATGTATAAAAGGTCTCTGCCTATTAGGTCAAGTCCAGCCACGCTTGAATAGGATGACTGTGAAAAGTCAACATTTTTCTGGTCCAGCCCATGTGATGTGGTGTGAGAGGCATGCTCAAAGGAATGCCAATGCAGTGAGGGTTTCCCTTGTGTTGCTGCTATATGGCTCTCTGTGGTTTAGGAACGCAAACCCAGTGACGCAAAGTACCATCTGTAGGAGAGAGGGAGAGACAATGCAGGGCCCACGGGGAATAACAAGTGCTCGCAGCTAATATTCACTCAAATAAAGGAAAAACAGGAGAGGCTTGAAGTAATAACCTGTGACATTTTCATATCGGCAAAGGTCACATTAACTCTTCTGTGCTGCTGATTGGAAAATTAGAATGTTCGTTTGAGTTTTGCAGTATTTATCGTGTAGATATTGCGTTCGCTCTTCGCACACCTCACATTAGTTCATATTTATCTCCGTAATAAATGGAAGAAATAATTGGTTAGCTACTGCTTAAATGACGAGGTGACTGACAGACAATCAATCGAACTTCACTGACTACATAAAATGCTACGCCCTTTGAACTCATTCACAATCAATTCGTCGTTGTGATATTTGCACACATCCAAAAACCTGTCGCTATCCACGTCTTTCATAATGTTGAAAAGCAGGGGTGTTTTTCCTTTCGGCCAGAGGCGTCGGCTTTTCTTTCAGCTGAGCATCCCCGCTCAAAGTGTTGGCCGGTTGGGTTTTGTAGAGCGCACAGAGCATAGCTTTTCTGTCACGAACTGATTACAAAAAAATAAATAAAAAATGCTCTTAAAACCTGAATAATATCAGCATATCAGTACGTCTAAATCAGAAAATACTCCACTCAGAATAAGGTTCATTTGGACTATCCAAACATTATATGCTGTTTTTACGTGACCCATTTCAAATCCAGAATATTAATATATCAGTGTGTATGTAAACTTTTTTGACCCTATCAGTGTTTTGGGAGTAAAAAGATAAAGTTTAATGGTACTTGAGAAAAGGTCGAGTGGGATAACATTTAAAAGGGATTTCCCCTTGGTAGTAGGAATATGCTTGGCAAACTCTGTGGCAATCTGCCACCTTCTGCAGATTATGAGATGCTCAGTAATACAGGGTTATGAGCATGAATTACCAAACCAAATTTCTTGGCTTCATGGTTTCAGGGATATCTTTATCTGGAACAAACTCTCAAGAGGCCAGACCGATATCACCATCCTGTTCCTCTGCCTCCAAACATATCAAAAACTACATTTGACGTTTACGAAAATTGCAAATATTTAGATTTGATGTTCTCTGCATTGACTTGACATTAATTTGGCTTCCTTTGAAATGGCTTGGGCGCTGCACCTAAACCTAAACAACGCCAGGGAAACCCCTGCATTGATCTATAATGGAAACTGTCACGAGATGCATCCTGAAATCTCAAGCAGAACTACCGCCGCTCGAAACGAAAAGAAAACCCACACTCATCGACGCAGCGCTGACTGCCAAGCGCTTTCTGGGAAACGCAGTGCAAAAAACACGGCACCACAGTGACTGCTTTTTACCGGAGATGTCCCCAAAATAAAACCCAAGCACTAACCAGCTGCAGGCCTGCCACCTACACACTCACACGATGCCACCGCCTCGTATGCACCAAGCAAGGCAAGAAAGCGACCAGCGCGGTTATTTTTACCAACCTGCATCTCCTTATTGTTTTCCATATTTCAGCACAGATTCCAATACAACACTAAACATTTAGTCCCCCAAGGGAGAGGAAAGTCAGAGGGCGGAGGCGGGTGAGTCATGAATACTTGGTGTCATTATGCAGCGATCAATAATTGATGTGCTATGCTGAATTAAGATAATATGATGCTGCGACATCCCTTCTTTTTTTTTTTTCACTACCTTTAGATGACTCAGTGGAAGCACGCAGGGAGTGACGACTCTCCTGTGGGTCCACTCTCCCCCTCAGGTTACAGCGTTAAATATTCACGCTGTACCTCTGCATAATTTACCTTGTCAACATACCAAGGAAATGAGTCGGAGGAAAAAAGGAGGCGAACGCTTTGACTCTGAGGACGAGAACAGAGGATGCAGCAGAAACCGGCACATCTTAAACTAACTCCTGTTCAGGCAAACTGACGCTCAAGGCGGTTTTTATTCCTGTGTCGGGCATATGATGCAAGTGTCTCTAAGTTTATGTCTGTGCCGGGATCAAACAAGGTAGTGAATCTTATTAAAGAGTCATTCTACAGAAAAGTTTTGGGATGTCTTAGTTTGGTTTTTTTCAGACAAAAATGAGACCACCTTACAGATATATGGCAGCTTAATTGTTTTTTTGTACATTTTTTCCATACAGAAGGTAACGCAAGTGACAATTTTTATGAAAAATGCATTTTACAAAATGGCCACTACACTGAATCCATTTGGGTTCTTTTTGTTTCTTTACAATTCCCTAATAATAAAGCATCACCGGTGACTTCAACTAAAAGCTTCGTATGAAATCATGAGATAACTGAGAAGATTTGTCTTCAGGAAAATATCTGAAAGGAAGTCAAGAATGTCATCAGCGTGACTTTTATTTCAAAATAAGAGATTTTTGTTACACAGTAAAACCAGTGACATTACTCCAGGAAACCACTACATTTATTAATCATTTTATCATATTTATTTAGCATTTGTTTTAACATAAAGTAAAGTAAAAAAAAAAGGTAAAGTTCACCTTCGTTTGCCCTGTAGAGAAATTCATTCTCTGCATTGGGAGCACACAGCAGTACACAGTCAGTACCTCGGTCAAGGGCACCGAGAGGAGAACGAACCTGGCATCTTTTGGACCTTACACGAGGAAAACGTGCAGAAAGGCCCTGCTCCGACCAGGAATTGAACCTTCTTGCTGTGAGATGACAGCGCTAATCAATGTGCCACCCATGTAAATATGGGTTAGACTACGTGTTTGACTGTTTTGACCTCAAAATACGACACTCAGCCTCTACGCATGACTGTGGGCTCGTGCGTTTCTGTGGTACTTGGAATTCTAAAAAAAAAACATGATCAAAAGGATAATTCATGGCTCAAGGTGGTGTTAATTGTTCAAATACTGATAACATTACTTCAAAATACAAATACATGTCACTGTAAAAACTGGGGACAGAAAAAATGGACGTTTACAGAATGACCCAAAACAGACTAATCCAGCCGTGTTCATGCTTTAGGCTGGCTGTCTGCGACCGATGGGTGTATCCCAGTTTGAGTTACCCGAAAGGCGTTCTGCTCATTAGCCTCCCTCAAACATTTCAGAGGCATCTTGTCTTTTGTTTAAACAGTGAAGAGCATGTTGCCCTGCTCTCCGGTGCCAATATACTAGTCTTCCTCGTCATGTGATCTCTGCAAAAATTCCAGAGCGGCTACTGAAGCCCAGCGCACATGGCGGCCCTTCCAACAGATGTTTTTCGTTTGTGCTGCAGTCTCTTTGGTTCGGAGGCACGGAGCCAGAGAGGTGATTCATGATGCGAGCCTTTTCCTTGTTACAGTCAGCAGACACAAAAGTGTGCTCCGAGTTTAGAATAAACACAGCCCTCGTGCTGTTTTGGTAAGTTTTCTGTTATTACAATATAATAGAGAGTTGATGTGAAGCACAGACTTGGCTGTAGTAACTGTTAATATTTTGAGGAGAGGACAGGATACAGTTCTAGGCCTGTGTTTTTCACTAGGCTGGGCTTGTGTCCTGCTCATTTAAATGCTCACGCATTAACTGCACAGCTATTTACTACAAATAAACCCTATTTGGCAGCACAGATAACACTCTAGGTATTATCTGAGATGAGCCTCCCGATTCACTGTTTACATGTTCAATGTTTGCACTTTACATGGCAGATTACACCGGAAAAAAAAACAAAAAAAACAACAACACGTGAGCCACAAGTCAAATACGTCTGCAGCTACATGTGTTTTTAAGCAGGAAATGAGGTCACATTTTGGCATCAACTGAAAGCAGTGAAGGTGTTTGATGCTCCATTTAATCATGGCAGAAAGGATGCCAGTAGATGGTGGGGGGTGGGGGAGGTGAAGGCAAATATACACACATATTAAACCCCCCCCCCCTCCACCTGTCTGACCTGGTTACACTCGTCCTACATGATCAGAGGTGACACCGAGTGTGACTTCGTGTGTGTGCTATTTCAAGATACTCATCAGTTTGGAATAATCCTGAAAGAGTTAAATCCAAATCTGACTGCCAGTGAGTAGAGGAGGTCTTTCTTTCTGTGCGTGTGTGTGTCACATACACACTGCTACAGCCTGGCAGCATGCTCTGAAGCTGTGAGTTATGTAATAGTGAACACAGAAAGCTGCAGGCCTGAGTGCACATCCTCCTATTTCCCTGCACTCTTCCACCAAAGCCATCCACCCCCTCTATTATTACTCTATCTGGCAAGAAAAAGCAGCAGATTCACAAACACACAAGATGAGAGTTCACAAATCAGCTCTGGGCAGTATTATGTATGTGCAAGGAGACGTCCATTTTCCGTTGAGTGCATCAACAAAAGCTGAATAACATGCAGATAAGAAAAGAGTTGCAACAGGTGTATTTTTTTTTTTTTTCCTTTTTAGAAGCACAATAATCTGGACCCGTGATGGGTTTTTTTTTTTTTTTTTAAGTGTTGCAAAATATCACAAGTTAAATTTGGGTTTGGATGCCTTGGATTTGATTGAAAAACATCTTCGACCCTCAAAGCAGATAGTTTTTCTGAAAGGATTTTAATTTAATGGTGTAGTCTCTTTGTGTTGTTTAACCAGGCATCCTCACCCATCCATCCATCCATCCATCCATCATCCATCCATCATGAGGGCTGCTCACAGGCAGGCTGACACCGTGGCCTTACCTCCTCCAGCACATTCACTGTGTTCCTGCAGCTCTGCAGTCGGGTGGTGAAGCTGGATGTTGTCGGGGAATTGTAATCCTCTGTTGTCTCCGAGAGAAACTCGGACACCGATATTTGATCCGGCATCCTTTAACAGAGAAAATGCCCACGGGAGGATTGGCGATAAATGCTCAGAAACGCAAAACCATGTAAGATTTAAAAAAATTGATAGAAAGCAGTGGGAGTCTGGCGCGTCCGCGTTGCCAGTTGGAAGGGGGGGGGAGAGCGATTTTCCTTGCACACACACAAAAAAAAAAAAAAAAAAAAAAAAAAAACTGTGAAAAACTATCGAGATGATTAAGACGTGTCTCTTCTCCGGTGACTTCTCAAATGACTTCACTGTTCCCCAGGGGCCATGGAGAGGAGGGAATTAACTAAATTTCTGCAGGCTGCGTCCCTTCGGCGAGTCTATTCCTTGCGAGGATGTCTAAAAGCGACGCATTTATAAATAGTGTCACTTTGCGTCTAACTAAACCTCGGAGGAAAAACCACCATAAAGAATAGCGGATGCCCTCATTATGCTCTACAGATGTTCAATAAGCCGCCTGTCGTCAAAAAAGCCCACCGTTAGCAGCCTCTGGTGAACATTTATCATAGTCCATGGCCCGCGGAGGTCGTCTGGAATAGCAGCGGGGTTCGGTCCTCTCTTCTTCAGTCGTAGTTTATGTTTTTAATGCTTAACGCTGCCGCAGACACACTCGCTGCCACTCTCTCCTGCTCGGCCGCGCTCGAGCTTCTTCGAGCCAGAGTCGAGCAAGCGAGGGACGGACGGAACTTCCGGTTTGTCAAAATAAAACATCGCAACGTTAATCAATACAGCATCGAGTAATCGGCGGTATTTTCATTCGCCGACGTGTATTTTATGCGATCTTTTCGACGCATGTTTAACACTAGAAAAACAGCGCCTACCCTATGTTAACATCTGTTTTAACCAAGGGCATTGTGACATGTGTGGGCGCTTGAAAACTGGACTGACCATGGACTGACCAACATGTAATAAAAAAAATAATAAAAATCGCCATATCAGATTAATCACACACTTGTATGTGCACGCATTATGTTAGAAGCCAGTTCGACGTATCATTCCGTGTTACTCCAAAAACAACGGGTTATCAATACCATAAATACGTTATTAATAAATGCCAACGAGATAAGCAGTTGGCTCGAACATCTGATAATATGGAAGCCGGTACTTTTTAAAGTGTACACAGGCATTTGCTTGATCTCTGTTGTACATAAAACGCGAGACGTTGAGCGTTTTCTCCTTTTTTTATTTTGAAAACAAAAGCGTCGGTTTTCCGTGCTGTTGCGTGCATTGCCGGACGCTTGACGTCATTTTCTCCCACCCACCTCGCCTGGCTGACGGAGACGGGGAGCCACTCTGCGCATGCGTGACGTGGATTCTGACACTGCAGAGCAGTTCAGTCTGAAGGCCTGTAGCGAAAAAACAGCGGTTTTCACAACACATTTCGAGTCCTGAGTGTCATTTGAAGACGATAACACGTCCCCGATATCGCCAGTTGCACATAACTACCTCCATTAGGCTTAAAAAAAAAAAAAAAAAAATCAACATATTTCTTTTTGCTGATGTCGTTTGTTGAAAATATGTAATTGTTGGGGTTTTTTTCTAACATAATAACACCTGTGAAAATCACTGTGCATCGGTTTGAAGCGCTCACTGCGTGTTGTGGGTCCTGTCACTTTAGCCTCTGTTCGCTACCCAAATTAATTAACATATACAGTCACTCATTTTCCTAAACAATCAGAATATTGTCTCATATAACAGTTTAACAGTTGGTTGTTTGTACTAGTTTTTTTATCAGCGATTATTTTTTGTTTTATTCTCCAAGTTCAAGAGAGGTGTTACTATATGTAATATGCAGAGATACAAAATATCCCACTGAATGATAATTTTACCTCAGAGAAGTCCCTGTAATAATCTGTCGTTATAAAAATCCGAACATGAAGCGCCATCTAGTGGCTGTACAACGTTACACCAAAGGATGTTTTGTTGTTATTTTAGCATTTGCTAGGATATTTCAGCGGGGTCTATGGTGTCCCTGGCAAATTAAAATACATTTTTTCTAATAAGTATACATTTCAGGCCAGACTACCAGTCCAAATAATGTAATTTAAATCATTATTGCAGCCAGATGGGTTGTATATAAACCCCATACGGTTATATGTTCTATAGAAGAAGCATATTTTTTATTTTATTTAGTTATGGTCTTCTCAAGTGCATTTACATTGCAGTTAATTCTGCTAATGTAATTATTGAACAGAACGCACCGCACATTTAAGTAAGACCTTTATATTGAAAGTAATAAACGGAAGTTCGCCTTTTATTACTAGCTGGTTTCATAAGGCTTCTGTTAGCCTTTAGCTGTTTTTGATAAGGTGAGTAGAGACAGGTTTCGGCTGCTATTAGGGGATTTTGTCCGAGTATTAAGAACCAGAACACACTTTTTAAAGTAGAAACTGTCTCTGAATACCTGGATACGACTGTCATCAGCCGCAGACCAGCCTGCTGTCAAACTTGTGGCGTGGGAGAAACAACCACAGTTCAAACTGAATGGCCGAGGGCTCATCAGGTAACTCACGCTGTCAAAGTAATAAAGAAAATACGTCCCCGTGGCCTATGTTACTGCTCAAACAAGTTCTTACTACTTATAGATGTAAATCGTGGTTTCTAACGCTACGTGTAGCTAACACTTTACTCGAGCTATTTGTAAGGCAGTAGTTAGTTGTGATGAGCTGCTAACGTTAGCAAACACTAACATGAACTTTCAGCTAACATTAGCTTAGCTACTATATGATTTGCACGTCTGTGTTGCTAACGTTAGCCTAGCTCATGGTGCTAACAGGCTTGGGCAGTTGACAATTGGTGCTACGATTATTCGGGTCAGATTTTTCAATGCTGTATATTTCACACAGAGAATAGTGTGTGCTTCGTGTTAACAAACCGATACCAATCAAGCTACGTGAAAGATTCCTTCAGGGTGTAGATGTTGTACCAGGTCGCTAAACAGTTTCTTTTTCTGATTGCAGAACCGCCTGACGTCCACCTCAAAGGGACAACAAACCAAAAGCATCATCAGCACAAATCCAGAAGGGGTCGGCCCAGGCACAACGAGTACAGAAGTAGTAATGAGCCTTCACTACAAGATGAACACTTGAATCAGGGTTTTAATCAACCTTTTAGACACAGTGTTTCAAATTATGCAGAGCACCACTACCCTCCCTGTCAAGGAGAGGATGGTGCCAGAAGAGGAGGCAGGGGTAGAGGGAGGAGAGAAGGGAATAGAGGTGGAAATGGGAGCTTTAGTGGGTCAAACACTTGGTGGCAAAGACCTAGTGGCAACAATAGAGGAGCAAGTGGCTACCAGTCAGGTGCATATCCAGTGGATGGGCCTGATGCGTCTAACTGGCGCAGAGATGAAGTGGGCAGGGATTTGTATCATGGCAATGAAGACCAGGACGCCCGTGCTAAAAAACCCAGGAGGTTTAGTCAGGAGCAGAGGAGAGGCGAACCAAATGGCAAAGGCAATACTACTACGGTAGAGGGTCAGAAGTTATATTATACCAAAGGAGAAAGTCATCCTTTAGAAAACAGGGAAAGGATTCAGAGGAGCAGGACAGGTAAGGGCCCAGACTTCCTACAGAATGACCATCCGATGAAGTACACTGAGGTAAAGCAGCGACGGCAAGGACCAATCAAACCACCCAGACCCCCACCACCTCAAAATGAAGTGCGCTCAGAGAGAGGGGCCAGCGGCCAAGACGACACTGAACCAGACAGACTGTCCCTGCAGAAACCTGCCCGCAAAGCAGGAAGAGGCTCAGGACAACACACACCCTCTCAGGTCAGAGGACAGAGACGGACACACCACCAAAATCAAAGGTCTGGTCAGAAGAACTGGGACAAGGTGCCAGAAAGCAAGGAGACGCAGACAGGTTAGACTGTAACTCCACTTAGTATGTACATTTTTAAAATTTGTGAGTTCCAAAACACTGTAAAAATTCTAATGAGTTGGCAAGTTTATTTACCTTCTCATCAAATTTGATTTGTGTGTATACTGTATATACATGATAGGCAGCCCTATGACAGACTTTTGTGTAGAACTATAAGTTTCAATACTTATCAGATAATAATACTGTATAACAGTCTTTTTTTTCCTTTTTTTTTACATTTAACCTTTAACATTTAACATTCGCCCAAGCCCTCCTAGTTCATGTCATGGATTTTCTTGAAAAACTTCAGGTGAAAATTTCTGTTAAGTTCATGGGACCTTGCAAAATCCTAAAGCTGTACTTCAAACACTTTTTTAGTCATGAATTTTTGACCCCCAGAGCTAAATTTCTTCATTAGTATGTGTACTCTATACCTCACCAAACTTCAAAAATCCATCAGTAAAAAGTATGTGAAGTAGAGCTTTAGGATTTTGCAAGGTGCCATGAACTTAATAGAAGTTTTCAGATGATTTTTTTTTTTTCCTTCTTCAAGAAAATCCATGACATGAATTGGGAGAGTTACGTAGGTGAGTTGGTATGGAATGACCTTCAAACAAATGCGATCTCTTAAAAATATTTTAAATAAAATGGAAATCAAGATATGTAATGAATAAGACACTACACAATAAATAAATACATTTATCAGTGATCGCTAGGGGACATACTGTATCCCAGTAGTCTTAAACACAGTTACTTAATGCCCTTCATGTCAGTCAAAAAAAGAGTTAAACTGAAGGTGTGTGTTTGAATCTCTGCTTTCTCCTGAACACGTGATCTTCTTCAGGTTGTCTAATTGAACAGCTGTCTGAGGAGAAGTACGAGTGCATGGTTTGCTGTGATATCATTCGGGTCATGGCTCCGGTGTGGAGCTGCCAGAGCTGCTTCCATGTCTTCCACCTGAACTGCATCAAGAAATGGGCTCGATCCCCGGCTTCCCAGGCAGACGGTACGATGCTTAAATATTTTTTGTTTTTAGGACATTCACTCTGCCCGGATGTGGCTGCTCTGACCGCTCAGCATGTCTATCTCTGTGAGGTTATGAGACAATAGGTCTGCATAGTGGAATACACATGCTGTGGTTAGTGGGGCCCCGTTTGCAAAGATCACAATACAACTCATGCATTGAATTGTTTGCCAGATTAAAAGTGTATTGTGTTGCTTGGCAATTTGCAATTCTCTATGTGAAGTTTTAAAAAATGTGATTGTTTTTCAGAGTCGGCTGAAGGTTGGCGCTGTCCCGCCTGCCAGAATGTTGCACTTAAACACCCCACCTCCTACACCTGCTTCTGTGGTAAGCAATGGTTTAATCCATACGGTCTGTCCTCTCTGCCTCTTTTTGAGACTCCTTTGTAGTCGATCGTTAAATTTGGACAAAACAAGGGCATCATTCATATTACTCTGCATTTGTTTGGCAGGTAAAGTGACAAACCCAGAGTGGCAGCGCAATGAGATTCCCCATAGTTGTGGTGACATGTGTGGGAAGAAAAGAGGTGGAGTGGACTGCAACCACCCCTGTAACATGTGAGCAGTAAAAAAAATGATAAAGCAATGACAAAGCAATGTGTTGGTTACAATACAACGATTAATCTTCTTTTGGAAGCGAAACAGGATTTGACAATATATACTGTGTGATGATAGAACAATGCTAAATCACTTCACATTATGCTCTATTGCCTTTGTTTGTTGAGCCAAAAATCACACTCTTTTCAGCCTTCTACACAGCACAGAAGCAGGCAGGAAATTTGCATGAAAGCAACACAAACACACACTGACGAGAGTAAACGTGACACAGACCAGGGGGACTTCAGCCGGCCCAGACAGAAAGAGGAGTTCGTACCTAAAAGTGGGGCATGAACATGGTGTAGCTAAAAAAAAAATTAAAAAAAGACCACACAACTACACTTAACAAATTATGGTGCAGACTGGTCCCTACAACAGATTCAAACACTGCTAACCTCTTTGACCACCTACACAAGAATCATGTCATACAGTCTTTTTGTTTTCTATTTGCCTTTTTATATTTTGTTACATGCTTAATTGTAACAAAACAAAGGTTCTAAATGAAGATAGACAATTAATCAAATATGAGTTAGTAGCTTTCATTTGTTGAGTATATAATTCAAAATGTAATGAGAAATAGACGATAGACTAGACTATTTGCCAGTCGAATATACAGAAAATGCGTTGTATTGTTGTCTAGATATAGAGTTCTCTACATTAGGATATGAGATTCTGGTCATACCACACAGCCCTGTGTCCTTTGCTGCTTGTGACAGCAAAGGACAATTTGACCAATAGGTTATATATAGTATGTTGTGTCAACATGAAAAACTATTATTTTTTTCTCTCTCTACGTCAGTTACCTAAATATGGTTCTGTGTTTCTCTTCAGCTTATGTCACCCTGGACCTTGTCCTCAGTGTCCTGCCTTTGTAACTAAATCCTGCATCTGTGGGAAGACCAGGTACTTAACCTTTGATGCGTGTCATCTCCTATCAGTTTACTCTGTTCGGCTGTTGCAGGCACCCGCAGTTAAGCATCTCCCTGTTACTCGGGGCTTTAATTGACACCGTACCATTTCTTGAACTGTCTAGTCAACCGATGCGCTGTGGACAGGCTACTGTACTCCAGTGTGACAAGGTGTGTGGTGCTACACTCAACTGTGCTGACCACACCTGCACCCAGGTGTGTCACAGCGGGACATGTCAGCCCTGCCAGCTGGAAGTCCAGCAAGGTGAGTCTCAGTTTGTCCTTACCACTCTGTACAGTATTCAGGCTTCAGTACTGTGTAGCACGAGTTCAAACGTAACCCAGTTTGAATGTAATTTCTAACTTCAGATGGAGTTTATGCGCTGCTAACATTTTAAGAGTTGCACCAGCTGAAATAGTTCCAACAGAGGCATAAGTTAAAACTTAAATCTTACACCTAAACCTGCGTAGGTGTAAAGTGCTCCATAAAACATCAGTTGGCACAGTGTATCGCTTTGAAAGGTGGGATGGGTTAGGGTTGGGGTGTTTTGCATCAGCAATACATTCCCTGCGATAAATTACACCATTAAATCCCTGTAACGGTCTTCAAAATTTGGTGGTTCACATTAGCTCTTTTTAGCCTTTAGCCTCCAAAGTGTTCAAAGACAACTGGGCACAAGAGACAACATGGTAATAAACACTGGAGTGAGAATAGTGGATTTTACTGATTGGCCACAGGAAGTCAAAATGTAATTTTGTGAGACAATATTTTGGATAGTTTTGGATTTACAGACCAACATCAACACAGCTTTAATGTTAAACTAACTAGTTTAAACATACTCTTCAGTGTGGACTTTGCCACCTTACTTAGGAGAGAACTTGCATAAAGTATAGCTGGTTTTATATTGCACATGCACGAAATTGAGACTAAGAATTAACTTTTTTCTCTTGTAGTTTGCTATTGTGGGGTTACCACTCGTAAAGTCTTGTGCGGCACAGATGAAGATGGATTCGATGGTTCAGGGCATTTCTCCTGTCAGAAAGTATGCGCAAAGTAAGTCTCAGCGACCTGCACTAATGATGTTTTCATCTATTAATGAAGCTCATTTGTCAGTCTTAAAGTTC
Organism: Coranthus polyacanthus; assembly: GCA_037367275.1. Classification (NCBI taxonomy): domain Eukaryota; kingdom Metazoa; phylum Chordata; class Actinopteri; order Kurtiformes; family Apogonidae; genus Coranthus; species Coranthus polyacanthus. The sequence continues at coordinate 10,199,262 of JAPQRN010000014.1, read as the reverse complement.
CCACCGTAGTGTGTGAGTGCGTGAGCTCTTGGACTTTCTTCCGTTCAGGATGTTGGACTGTGAAGCCCACCGGTGTCAGGAGGTGTGCCACCGTGGGCCGTGTCAGTCCTGCCCTCTCTCCCCACGCCTGGTAAAGACGTGTCCATGTGGTCAAACCCCACTGGCTAAACTCCTGGAACTGGGCTACCCGGAGCGAAAAAGCTGCTCTGATCCCATCCCCTCCTGTGGAAAGATGTGTAACAAACCTCTGGCCTGTGGTTCCAGCGGTAAGGACGTGTATCTTTAGTTAAATGGCATGTACTCATTTGGGTTTTATACTAGTGTACTGCTGAGTTATTGTCTCATCTTCACGCGGATCCTCTGTTAACTAGATTCTTGCTAAAGCTCAAGTACTTTCTTATTTCTAATGGTAAATCGTGATGTTAATCTTTTCATCAATACGTTACCTGTATGTGGCAAATGGAAACTCCAAACTGAATGCTGTATATAAGTGCCGTGAGCTCTCCTATTCAGAATTGTCATGTTTAGTTCTAAGTCCTCTCTACCATCAAAACACTTCAGCTTTGCTCACAGAAATCCATTGAGCGTTCAAAATGGTAGAAAATGGCGTGGAGAATTGAAAGAAAAACCTTCAAATGTCATGTTGTCGGTGCAGGCTTCATGCTTTTGCATCATGTCTTGTTAAGCCTTGGGGTTTTTTTATTTGCCTGTAATAACCTTAAATCATAGGTATTCTTTTTCACAGCTGGATTTTCAGAATGGATTTTATATGTTTCTTCTGTTTGGCATTGCTCTTTGATGTTTGGGTTTGTGTCTAAGGTATAAAAACATGTAAGACCATCCTGTTTAGTCAAAGTGTTGGTCATCTTTTCTCATAATACCTTTAAAATATTTACTGTATTTTAAATGTGTTTGTAATCTTAAAACACAAAAATGTGCTCAGATGAAACGTGATACTGAACCTACTGGCATTATTTAAACATACGTCAGGAATAAACCTCATGTTATTTCAGACATGATCCATCTGTGTGAGAAGCTGTGCCATGAGGGCAGCTGTGGGCCGTGCTCCCTGACCTCTACTATCAGATGCAGATGTGGCGCCAAGACCAAGGTAAGAATAAAACACCGGCGGAAGATTTATTTGCTTTAACGCTCATTTATTTAATTCAGTCATATTTTCTGTCATATTTCAGGAGGTCCCATGTGCAACAATCCAAAACGAAGGTGAGATTTAAACACATTTAGCAGAAATTAAACAAATGTAACCGACCTGATCCACGGGTATTTAGTTTCATGACTTTATCTGTTTCAGATGAGCTTGTCTTTACTTGTGAGAGACGCTGCAACAAGAAACGATTATGCGGTCGACACAAGTGTGGCGAGCTTTGTTGTGTGGTGAGTATTTGTGTCAGTGTTTCATAGTTTGGAGTTTGTTTTCCAAAACATGTCTAAAACCACAAGAATGATAGAATAAAATGCCTTAAAAGCGATTAGAAAGGGTGAGAATAAACAAGAATTGCAATATTAACAAAATTGCAAGTGTAACTAGGTTAAATATAGGACAATTCAGAGTATTTGAATGAAAATGTACAGTGATCTAATAGCCGATTCTGTAAGCAGTGATAGAAGGAAAGGATGCTGGAAGGGATTGTCAAGAATACCATTTAAAGTGATAAGATATGTTGTTTCTGTTACTGGATCATACACACACACATACACTACTGTACAAGCAAATAATTCGCATGTTACATTTATGTTTTAATAAGGTTTTAAGGTCTCAAAATCAAGTAAAGTAAGTAACAAAGTATTAAAGTCTGGTTTTGAAATAAATTAGAAGGTAGGATGTGGTGTGACTGGTTTCTGTCTGAACATCCAGAATGTGGAGCACAAGTGCCCCCTGATCTGTGGCTACAAGCTCAACTGTGGTCTCCACCGCTGCCAGGAGCCCTGTCACCGTGGAAACTGTGAACCCTGCTGGCAGTCCAGTGAGTCCCACAGTCATTTCTCTCCAGTGCTGTATTTATGAGCCACGTCTCAGAAGAACCACATAGTTATTCTGTCGTTAAAAAAAAATACCGTGAGGTTTTTACATCATCTTGTGGTATTATGTTAGGCATAAATGTGTGTAACCCTTTTTGTAGGTTTTGATGAGCTGACGTGCCACTGTGGGCTCACTGTCTTGTACCCACCCATCGCTTGTGGCACGAAGCCACCAGAGTGCAAAAACCTTTGTACACGAAGACACGAGTGTGACCACCCAGGTGAGGAAAACTGTTCACACTGCAGCACACACTTGGACTGAGGCCTCTTTAGACCTGGCTTTAAAATGTGTTTTTTTTTGTGGACAGTGGACAGCTCTGAGGATGTCTGTTCATATTTGGGATTAAAATGTGTCTCCATATGCGTCTCAAGTGATCAGAGATTGTGGATGCCTGCAGGAAATTAGTTTAACAGGCTGTTTTTTAATGTTTCTGTGCAAATGCACCACAAAGAAACCATTAGAAACCATCAGAAAAGTGAATGACGAATGAAAGAAGGAAGGTCTTTACTGTATAACGTTAGTTAACGTTTAGTGTACTGTGCCACGCAAAGGATACCAGCAACTTTTAAGGTGGAACATTTTGTTGCTCGTTACTTGCTTGAGTTTGAGTTAAATTAAATGTCCATACGACAACCTTTCCTCATTCACTTTGTTTTTATTGGCTTTCTTGCATGACATACTCTTTAGTGATGATTTGGATCTTCATGTTCTTAAAACACGTATGGATTTCAACCCGACTATGTGAACCACAGATATTCTATTTCTTCATGCAGAGAAAAAGTGGCGCAACCTTGTAACCATGTGCACAAGGCCCACATAATATAACTCTTGGTTTTTCAAAAATATCAGATGCCTTTAAAACACACTGCCAAAGAATGTGGCTATATGCGCCCCAGACTACCTCATAATATGTTCTGAGTGATGGGATCTCAATCTGTCCTCAGTGCATCCACGCCTGGCTTTAGAGTTGTCCACTTTTGAAGTTATTCTAACATTTGTGTGTCTGTATATGTAGTGTTTCATAACTGCCACAGTGAAGAGAAGTGCCCACCTTGCACATACCTCACTCAGAAATGGTGCATGGGAAAGCATGAGGTAAGTTAAAATGAACCTGAAGCCTTACATAGGTCATTTTCAGTTTTTAAATCCTGTCATTAAAGTGTCCCTGTTCTCTTTGACTCACAGCAACGCAGCAACATCCCATGTCATCTTCAAGATATATCTTGCGGCCTGACATGTAATAAAATGCTGCTGTGCGAAATGCACCGCTGCCGGCGCATCTGCCACCGCGGCGAGTGCTTGGCAGAAGGCAGCTGCCAGCAGCCCTGCGCGCTGCCTCGTCCAGACTGCGGCCACCCGTGCTCCGCTCCCTGTCATAAAGGCAGCAGCTGCCCACGCACCACCTGCACTGCCAAGGTACAACACACTGCCACAGGGAACAGCTGGACATCCAGTAGCTGAAAAATGGCTTACAAAGTTTGCGCAGATGGCGTTTGTTACACAGCAGCTTGGATTTGTGGGGAGCTGCGGAATATTTTTTCCATCCCTCAAATTCTTCTTCATTGTCACAACTTATTAACCTGATGGAGACTGTTTTTAAAATCAGATGCTGTTATGAATGTGTTATGTTTCATAAAGACTAAATGTCATCCATCCAGCTGTGTATCCTCTTTGTTCCTTTTGGCGATGAAGAGGAAACCAGCAGTTGATTAAATCTTTTGGAAGTGCGTGCATCTGTCATAAATGGTTAACATGTTTAAATAAAACCAAGCCAGTGGCAGTCCTCCACATTCGGCAAATAGTAAGAGCTTTCACTGCTGTAGACGTCAAACTCTCAGAAAGAGAGAGGTTTGTCAGCTTTTTCACCAGTGGAGTGTAATGCTTTCTGCCTCTCACAGGTAGCTCTACAGTGCGATTGTGGGCGAAGGAAAGAAACGGTGGTTTGCACAGAAGCAGCCAGTTCATATCAGAGGTCAGTTCAACTCTTTGTGCATTGAGCTTTTCACATTGTGACTATATTAAGCAGCTGAAATGGGCTTTTTTTATGCCTCTGTGCCAGTCAGCCACTCCCGCAGGCGTTACATTTACGGTTTGTCCATCCCATTCTCCCTCGAGGCGTTCTCTCTGGAAAGCCTTGAGGGCATTTCTTGAATTTTGACACAAAAATTCCCTTGAACTCGGAAAAAGAACTGATTAGATTTTATTTGTCGAAGGTCAAGGTAACTGCGACCTCACAAAACACGTTTTTGACCATAACTCAAGTATTCATTCGCTAAACATGACAAAACATCACAAAAGTGTGTAATAGGACAAAATGATAATGTGGTGATATTTTATATCCAAAAGGTCAAAGTTTTAAATTCACTGTGACATAACGTTCTGTAAAAACACTTTTCTGGCCATTATTCAATGCCATAACTCATACCATGCACCATATTTCAGATCCATCTTTAGTGTGTTAATTATCGCTCATTTGACCTTGTACCAAAATGTTTTGTACTCACACTGTCTCTTATGTTTAAATGTAGTTAATCTTATTTAATAGTTAATTTGGTGGTTTTTATACTGTGCTGATGTTTGTTTTTGAAATTACCCCTAGGAGACAAAGTGATTTGACTGAATTTGATTGGAGCATTGTCTACTGTCAAGGCTACAACTTCGGGCTTTTTGAGAATCTGCTTTATTGGTCGAACATGTGAACACGTAGAAGGACTTTGACTCTGTCTCGAGAGACATGGATGTAAACTGTAACTTGACCAGTTGGCGTAGGAATACAGCCACGAGGCACTGACTCTATTTTTCTTCGTTTCAAACGCGTAGATATGCAGCCATCGCCATGGCCAGTAAACTGTCCGACATGCAGCTTGGAGACTCTATGGACATCGGGCAGTTCCTCACTAAGAAGGAGCTGAAACAGGCCAGGTAGAGTCATTGAGGAAATTAAGATGTAAAATACTTTGATGAAGTGTTTCTGATGCTTACTTATTTCAAGAAACAAAATAACACGTCTTACAATCCCTCAAGTCGATCCAACAGCATCCATCCAACAAATGTTTGCAATTTCAGGCTTGAGTGTGACCAAGAGTGTGCCACTTTGGAGAGGAACAGACGCTTGGCAGAGGCTTTGCAGATAGACTCCTCTTCGGACCCGTTCAATGTCCGCTCCACCTCCGTTTACAGCGACAGCCTCAAAGAGGACGCCAGGTCTGTATCTCACGCCACATGCTGTGATTTTTCAATCCTGATTGTCATAATTGCACAAATTGTGTAAAAATCAGCAGAACTATTCACTTAAACTTTACTCTCCAACTGTTTTCTGCTTTAGGAAAGACCTGAAATTTGTCACAGAGGTAGAAGATGAGATCAGGAATCTGGTTGAGCTTCTTAATAAGGTGAGATGACTACTGTAATTGAATCCCTTGTGCCTGTTGAAGACCACTCTCCTGTGATTCAGTACTCCCTCTGGTGGTTGTATTTGGCGCTCACTGCTCCTGGGCAACAGGACACACCTGATTAAATAACTCACATACCTTGTTGAAAGTATGAGCTTTAATTTCAGTGCTGGATGTTTCAGCCTTTGATCATCCTACCTCTACATAAAAGTAACACTTGTGATTTAAAAAAAAAAAAAATGTTATGGGGTCACCAGTCTGTAGAAACTAGATCTACTTGATCAGATTCTTTTCAGCTATGACATTGTATGAATATACTGTATATCCACAGCTTACATCATTGACCGTGACCTAGTTGTTGTATATTCAGCTATTTTTGAGCTCGGTCAATTCTCCAGTGGACCTCCAAGATGGAACCATCTGTGGTTGCTTGTAGATTTCTGACAGGACGGCAAAGCCGCTTTTGTGACTGTTTGTAAGCCAGGCTAAATTAGTAGGTACCTCATGGGGCAGTTAGAAAAAATAGTCCTCGTGTTCATTTTTTTTCTTTGTTTGATGCATCGGGGCTATCAGGAATGAGACTTTCAAGGTCACTGCTTTGGTTTCTTTGCCAGAAGTAAAGCGTTGTTTATCATAGGCTGAATCTCTTTGTAGGACAATGAATAATAAGAGCCTTTGAGGTCTGTATTAAATACTGTCTGCCTATGAAATGTTCATATTCTCTCACATCATAAATGCTCTGGTTGCTTTGCTGCTTTCACTCCATTTTTCTAACCCTTGGTCCTCTTGTCTGGGCTTCTACTTTTTTATGAATTCCTTTGTCCCAGCAAAATATAGTTGTAATGCTTTATTCTAACGGGCTTTTTATGTGTGGTCCTTCTGGCAACGAAGATAAACCTGTTTCTTGCCAGTTGTTCTCCACATTTTCTGCCTGTTTAATAAACTACTATAAAAAGTTAGGTCAAACATGAGTAGTGCTCCCGTCGACCGTAACTAGGCCACACATACATGATCATACTTCAGAATACATTACAATTAAAGTTCAACAGTATACCCAGGAGTAACTGGTAAAGATTAATGGGTATTAATCTGCCACTGTAGACACACCCATTCTTCCAAAGAGACAAGATTTTGGAGCAGAAATGTTTTTCTATTCAGCTTCAAGAGCATCGGTGAGCTCGGTCACTAATGTTGGTTGGTGTTCCTGTTTATCCCAAAAGGTGTCTAATCGACCGGGAAAGACAGAAAATCAGCCACCAATCCCAGAAAGAATGTTTTTACAAACCTGGCCCTAAACTTTTGACCTAAAATTGACACTGACACAATGAAAAACAACCTCTGACCAAAGGTACTTTAATATGTGTACAGTGGTGTCTGTTTACTTTCATTAATGCAGTGAATAAACAAATGATTATTTAAAGCCCCACAGTAATATAAAAGTTTAATCATTGTAATTTGTGGAATAATAATAAATAGTAATGAAGGACAAGCTTTTGCACCTGTGTCTGACGTTTAGAGGGAAGAGGCAACGTGGAGGGAAGTACTGTTTAGCGATTAAGAATAAAAAGAAGTGTACAATGTGCAAAGGCTGTTAATACACATCTGTACAATAACATCTGTTAACTTCTGGATAGCTCGCACCCTGCATCTCCATCACTGCACGATGGAGAGAAGCAGTTCAGCGAAGCTTGGTATTACACCCCAGCGTTATTAATTCCCTAATGGAGGTGTTGTGCTGACGTCTACAGGGAAAACAAACCAAGAAGAGTCACTGTTTCCCGCCCATGAACAGAGAGCACCGAAAGATCATCCACGAGCTGGCCGAGGTGTACGGCGTGGAGAGCGTGAGCTACGACAGCGAGCCCAAACGCAACGTGGTCATCACAGCTCACAAGTAGGACTCCTCTCCAAACACGTCCTCACGACACCCTAAAGCAGGGGTGTCCAACTCCGGTCCTCGAGGGCCACAATCCAGCATGTTTTAGATGTTTCCCTCTTCCAACACA
>JAPQRN010000014.1:10150286-10169017 GCA_037367275.1 Coranthus polyacanthus | reverse complement strand
CCCAGCAGCCCCACCCCCAACCGACCGAACTCCCAGCCGGAGTGACAGCAGCGTCTGCTCGTGCTTCTTATCACAGGATCTCTGCTTGGTCCCCATTTCAAAGGCCACATAATACGTCCGTCTGAGCCTGTTGTGTGCTGTCATAATCCTTGGTGCCGCTGGAGTTATTAAATATCACTGTGAATACATGCATTTATATTTGGACGCAATTTAATATCTGCAGTTCTTTATTCTGCTCTCCCTGCTGCTTATTGCCCCGTTTTGTTTTTTGTTTTTGTTAGTTTGTCTGTTTAAGCGAGACTTTCATGTGTTTGTGGACAGTCTAAAGATCACATCAGATATGTGTTTGCACGTGCGGTGATCGCGTCTACGAGTGACAAACACGAGCGCGTAGTCAAAGCCGTCCTCTTTTGTCCTCGTCTTTACTCCGACAGTGCACCAGACACGTTTGGATTTGGACCCAGACGCCTCTTTTGCAATGGCAACAAACTGCAGCCAATCGTTACTTGGCTCTGAAGAAGCCTTGGCACCGATTTATAAGGTGTAGCTGTTGTTATGAGTGACAGAGGCACACTGAGGAATAGGATCTTGAAATGTCCAACATCACGTCAAGTTGTCTGTCCTTTGTACTGTAGAATATTTTTAGTTTGATCCCTTAAAAAAAAAACATGAGCGTTTGTGTGGGTTTTTTTTTTTTTTTGTATCTTCAGACTGGTTTTTGCATTTGGTATTTTTTGATTAGTTGGTTTTTGTAGGTGTTTTCTAAAGAGTCCAAGGGTGTTTTTTTTCTATCAATTGAACCCCTGCTTGGTTTGAGACAATAAACTGAGGCGGGAGGCAGCTGTTGCCATGGGAGTGACAGGCACAGGTGAGAGCAACCCCAGTTGTTCCCAGGCGTCAAGATGGGAGTGTGGGACGGGGGACGGGGGACGAGGGACTCTGACACTGTTTGCATTGTTTCAAAGGACTGCGTGTGTGTGCGCGCATTAGAGAGACCTAAAAAAAAAAAAAAAATCTTCATAATTTGGTCGATTTCTTTATCCTTCAAACCCGAGAGCCTCTCATGTATCTGGCATTTGTATGTTCTAGAAATAAATATCTAATATCTTTGGACAAGACAAAATATCATGTGTCCCATTGTTCTGATATCAACTCAAAACACAAATTCAGTGTTAGACTGCCCTCGATTTAAAGGTTCGCTAGACTGTTTTTCTCGTGGTTGTGGCCCCAAATAGAAAGGTTTTGAAACACGGATAGATTGACGCCACTGAATTGCGCAAGACATGTGTGTGTTTTCCAACTCAGCTGTTCATTGATTGTCCAAATGTTACGAGATGTTACAAAAAGTAGGAAAATCGGCAGCATGTGTCATACGGTGAGGTCAGTTGTATCAGAAGGCACAGTTTAATGTTAAAAAGGACAAATTTAAGACCGGATAATAACCCGATATGGCAGTCTTTATTGCATCTCTTCTTTCTGATTTTGTCAGAAAAGATTGGTTTGTTTAAATGCATCCTTCCTGATCCACCTTGAATCAATCACTAACAAGAACCGTAAGTTCAATCAGATGCGTCCTGTATCCTTGCGTCACAAACTGTTCGTGTAGTTCTCTCAGTGACGAGCAGTTATGGCCAAAAATGTGTTTTGTGAGGCCACAAACGACCTTGGCCTTTGACCTTTACCCACCAAAATCGAATCAGTCCATCCTTGAGTCCAAATGAATGTTTGTGCCAAATCATAAGACATTCTGTCAAAGTGTTTCTGAGATATTGCATTTTAAACATTATGGGGACCGACAGACTGACCTTATAGAGATGCCCTGTGGACACATCTAAAAAAAATGGATAAAAGTTGCTTAATCTGAAATTTCACTTAAATGTCCTTTTGTTTTATTTTTAGGAACACTATTTTGTAATTAGAATTAATCATAAAACACAGCAGTGACTGATTTCTACACACTGATGACCCTCCATTCTCCTGGTTTCTCCCCAGCGTCCTGGTATGCCGTCCGGAGCGAGGATGCCCCACCAGGGAGCTCCCATGGGCCCCCCCGGCCCACCGTACGGAGGGAGCCCGGCGGTGCGGCCCGGCCTGCCCTCCCCGGTGATGGAGCCCAGTCGTAAGAGGCCTGCCCCCTCCCAACAGGTCCAGCAGCAGCAGCAGCAACAGCAGCAGCAGCAGCAGCAGGCCGTCCAGAACCGGGCCAGAAAGTGAGTCTGAATCCAGTCAAACTCGGACTCCTCCTCAACTACTGCATGGCATGAAAACCGCTTCTCCTTCCGTGTCTGTTTTTGTGTCATGTGGTTTAAGGCGTCAGCTGTTGTGGTTCTACTTCCACATTCAATGTGTGTTATTTTTTATAGATTTTTAAAAAACAGTTTTTAAAATGAAATGGTCATGAATCGTGTGCTGGCCATGTTAAAAGGACTGAGTACTAAGGTTTGTGACCGAAATGAAAAATATAAAGAGCTTAAATAAAAAGAGTATTTATAGTCCTTAAAGGGCAATTTGTAATATTTTAAGATTAAAACATTAATAATAATCAACAGAGTCAGTGTATTGTGTTGCAGAGACAACTAGTGGAGTTAGCATGCTACACATTTAGCCTGAGCCTGTCCTGTAATACCCCCAAAGAGTATAGAAACAAAGATGTGAAAATCAGATGTGAATAGTCCTTTTTTTAACAACAATGCAGCATGGTGGAGGTGTAGCTCTGCCGCTACGTGATGGTGTTGCCATGGAACAAATAATTAGCTTTCACTTCTTATCAATAGAAGTTGTTTGACAGCAACAATCTCAGAGAGTGCAACACGACAGAGAAGTAGCTCTGTTGCTATTCGATGATGTTGCAGTGGAAAAAATGTATCAGCTTTCGGTTCTTGTCAATATAAGCTCTGTGATACCACTTTGCACCTCAAGACGCATAAAGAGCGAAGTGTAGCCTCGTCATTCATGTGGAAGGACAGGTACTACCGAGAGGAATAGTAAACACGACAGTAAAAAGTCAATACAACAATGTGCTGAAGTTCTTGCCAAGCGACTGTTATCACCACCACCACCTGCTCCCACAAAGAAACCATGTTCGGTGGGAAAGAAAGAAGGAATAGAAATAGAGGCAAAATGAGCATTAATACTGGCGAGATGAGGACTGATGTTAAAAGGGTTTTTTCCTACACTGGGAACTTAGCAATGTAGCAATAGCTTTTAAAGGTAGTTAATTGTAAAAGCGTCACTGACAATGTTAATACGTGCGCTAAGTTAGCTCTTTGTTGATACGCGGCTCAGACCAGTTATCTGCCAATAACAGAACTTTCAGGTAAAATGCTGTTGATAGTTTGAACACATTTCTGACTCTTATTACAAATTGCCCCTTTAAAATAGCTGAGTTGATAAATACTAACTATGGCATCTGTACAGAAATATACTGTTGTCACTGATACTGTAACATTTCAAAACGGTGTACCTTATACAGAACATAGCGCTGAAAAGATTAACAAAACGTTTCGTTCATTCTCTGTTTTAAAATATTGTAAATTGAAGACCTGATCGTACTAATTCAAAGACATGTCGGGCTATCCTAAGCTGTGATGGGCCGTCTCCCTGTTTTCTTTTTCTTCCTTCAATGACTCCAGTAACACCGCATAACGGGAGGCTACGCATGCAGCCATTTTCAAAATCACACGGCAAAAAAAAAAAATTCTATTGATAAGAAGTGAAACCACAGCCTTTTGTGTTTCTGTGTGCAGCTTTCATTTCAGTTTTTGTTTTGCGTCCTTCCCGCTGCTCAGCCTTTTGCATCTTTGGCTTTGCTCACCGTTCTGTGCATCACTGCCACGACTGAATGCTCCTTCTCTGTTCAACCTTTATGTCTCTTCTTCAGCGTGTTTGTAGCGTCTTTTGTGCTATCAAACACCTATGTGGCGTCCACGTTTCTGTCTGCAGACGCTCAGGCTCACTCTAGCATTTTTTTTTTTTTTTTGCTTATTGTTTTACTATCTATTGTCAGCTATTTGACTACAGCGTCTTCCAAAGATCTGAACATCAGTATCCCAGGCACACAGTCACACACACACACAGTGGTTGGATGTCTATAAGGAGACGAGTGCGTGGCAGGTATGGTCATTAGAAGAAGATCAATATGCCGGACCTCTGTCTCTCTCGGTTTCATTCTCTCAGTATCTGCAGCACAATTGATCCACTTACAATTAAGCAGGCTTGTCGAACAGGTCAAGGGAAATGTTGTCCTGCGTCTGGGCCTCAACCCCCCTCAGGGGCCTGACTGGCTGCGGAGGGTCTGATCGATGGTGCAGGGTGACCCGTCCAGGTGTCTCGGTGTCTTTGGCTCTCTGTTGCGTTGTCAGAGTAGTGTGTGTCCTCTAACGAACAAGTTGACGCCCCAGCACCACCCCCGCCCCCACTCGCCGCACACCTCCATCCTGCCTGGAACGCCACACATCTGCCAGCCGAGGGCGGCCCACCTGTGTTTGCAGTGTCATTGAAACCTTATGGTCCCAGCTCTGCAGAGCAACCGGATGCTAAAAATAGGATTTAATCCCAGTCTGCTTTGCATAAAGTGGTGTGAATAGTTTTTGTCACATCCAAAACACTATCAGGTTAAAGTGTAGACTCCAATGTGGAGGTTTTGTACCTGCGGCTGCTGTCAGTATCTCCTCGGGGGAAGCTAAAAGTTAAACATAAGGATCTGTTTGGGTGGAGCCTATACGGACCTGGACGTTTTGCTTTAAATGCACGGTATATAATTTCTGCCACTAGGGGTCTCTGAATCAAAACAATAACAAAAGAAGTAGTTTGATGACGCTGTGAAGTAGCGTGGGATCATAGTAGTTATTGTTTTCACTACAAATGATGGAAATCTGGACAGAAATCATATTTACAGACGAGGTAATGTATTAAAGTTGTATTTGCATCATGTCTAGCGACAAATAACATCAAGTAAAATGACAGATTTCTCTGAATTTGAATGTCGTCGGAAACATTTGATTTAACGTAAGCACACAAGTCAACAAAACATACAATACAGACCTAGTGTTTTTTCGATATCTTAATGCAGAAATGTTACATATTGTAGCTTTAAAGTTGCAAAAGATTCAAATACAGCCACAATATGGAAATTATGGACCAATTTCAGATTCTTATTATGATTTGCAAGGAAGTTAACTACCATGTAGAGAATCGTGTCACCAGGACTACATCTTACACATCTGCCGAATATTCTCTCAATTACAAAAACAGTTATGAAGGCCCCTCATAATCCATCAGGCTCCAAGATGACTTTTTCACCGTGTTTGTTTCAACTAATAAGCCGCAAACAAAAAAAAGTAGCAAATCCTCACATTTTTTACCTTAAAAGTTCTCCCAAAGGATTTATTGATTATCAAAATAGTCACTGATTTATATTTACTTTGATTAACATGTTGATAAATTAGTATATATTAGTATGTACATAAGTTAGTATACATTTATTGTTGCTCCTTTGTCTCCTGACTATATTCTACTTTTTCATTGAATATGACCCTGAAAAAGCAGCATTATGTTTCATCTTTACTTTGCTTTGCATCACTAAATTACATTTTATCTTTGATACAACCCTGGCCTTTTACTCAGTATGGCCCTCAGAACTTTGGGTTTTGCTGGTACTTTTGGTTTTTATCTTCACTGCTCTCAGCATGCGGTAACCTAGGACACTCTCTGTATATTACTCTGTGTTCTCTTCTTGGTGCCGGACTAGAGCAGAATTTTCCGGTCAAGCACATTTATAATAGCGTAAAAAAAAAAACTGTTAAAAGTATGGACGATGTCTTCATTTGCATCAGTGCGACATCCACATTCTGCTACCCAGAGAACACCCTGAGCTGAATGACAAACTGACACACTGTCGTCTGCTCCCTCCTTGTGCTCCTTTATGATCCACTAGTTCACAGTGTGTCCATTATCAGTGTATTGTCTGTCTGTGTGTGTGAAGCATGATTGTTTTGGTTCACGGAGAAACCTTGTCGAATGAGTGTGTCCCTCAGACGAGCAGGACGCCTCCCGGGTCCTCCTCTGCTGCACTTTGTGCGTGCATGGACACAGATACACCCCCTCCATGCCAGTGCTTTGTCCTTGTCTGAGTTTTTGGAGTGTGCACCTACTAACAGACCCTTAAATTTAACACACATCCAACACATACAGACATACAAACAGCCCAAACCACCCTACCCAGGTGTTACTCCCCTCTGACATCCTTCTTGCTGCCACTTGAGTGTGTGTCTCGCTACAACTCTAATCGGACAACCTTCGAATCCTCACCAATTCTTAGGAAGCCAGTCGGATTCCCCGGAGCCAATGAGATGCCGGCGAGGCAGATGGACATGAGAGAGCCCCAATCAGATCCCACGCTCGGATCAAAGTAGGAGTTTATTCTGCTGCATGTCCGTTTTTCTTACGTTTGATGACTCTGGCCTATTTAGCCTTTCACCTGAGCCCAGCACTCCCTGAATGGGTTGTTTTTTGCCCAAACATACGTACAGACCTAGAGGTTTGACTCCTAAAATGTAGTGGTGCATGCTTTGGACTGGAGCATGGCATGATGGGAACAGTTTTGTGCAGCTAGAAGAGAAAAATAACGTAGACTCCAACCTAAGACCCTTTTAAAACAAGTGTAAAATGCGGATGTTGTGATGCAGGTTTGTGTTTTCCTTTGCAATGCACCCCCAGATCTTGCAATTCTCCTTAGAGGCAGCTTCTTTTTTTTTTCTTCTTTTTTTTTTTTTTTAGTATTTTGGCATGCTGATGGAACATGCTGCTTCACAGACCGCTGCAGTCTTCTGTGGCAAGGAAATCTACACTTCTCTACACTGCAAAAATACACTACAAAGAAAACATATCCAGTAATCTCCAAAAAAAAAAAAATGAACAAATAGGGTTGGGCGATATGTAATATATGTTTTTATCCTGCAGGATCTATCCATGTAACAGCGTTGGTTTATTGATTTACACAGTAAATATATATGATGTAGTTTGCATGACATAAAAATCCATATCACCCACCCCTAATATCAATAAAAATATGGTCAGCAAAGGTGTAAATCTCTCTTACAAGAAGCCATAAGACTGACAATGAAATTAGTTAAAGAAAAACATTACAAAAGCAATAGAGCCTGAGTAATTGATGGTAAATATTGTTGAAATTACTCAGCTTTATTCAGGAGTTAATATCTTAAAACAGGATAAAAGAAATCCATGGGTTAAAATATGATTTCACCTGCTTCTTCCCACATTTCTGAGCTTTTGTCAGAATAATTTTGAGTAAAGAAAACTGAGAACAAACCATCCTTTTAGTTACTTTTATTAAATTTCCCTTTTTGCAGTGTAGTGTCTTCCAGTTGTTCTCAGGTGGTGTCCATTTCCACCGGCACCAACGGCAGAAACACTTTGCATGAATTTTCATGGTTGCTCCACACATCTCGAGATTCCACAGATGACTTTTCTCTTGATTCGATTTCAAAGCAAGTTCACACAGAGAGAGAAGCCAATGTGTTAAAGTTTGCAATCGGTGGCAGTGAATGAAAGTTATGATGAAGGCGTCAACCTGCGACAGAATGAGCCTTTGGTCCTGGGTAAGTATCGGATTAAGAACAACAACGCAAATGATGTTCTCGCAAAGCAGGAAATACCAGGAATTCATGAATGAAAATATCTACACACACATACATTCTCCTCGGTGAAAATCTCCGTGCGTTCTTAAAAGCTCTTGGACACCCAGAGTGTGCGCGTGTGTCTGCGTGTGTGTACATGAGCACCATGAACACACGTCAGGAGATAGAAGAGATGCGTGATGTGACCTGGAGGCTGCTGCTCTCCAGGTAGATTGCTGTATTTCAGAGAACACACCAACACGCGCGCACATACGCACACACATATGCACCGACACACACACACACACACAGCTGGGACGCTGGGGTGCTGGATATGGCCCAGCATTTTAGCAGATGGCCTGGGTGCTACGCTATCAGTCACCATAGTAACATGCTCTCTTTTTCCTCTTTCTCTCTGTCTTTCTCTCCCTCTCTCTAGTGCTAAGAGAAGGAAAATGGCAGACAAGATTCTTCCGCAAAGGGTGAGGCTGCATATTTTTACCTTTTGTTGATGTGTTTTGGTTTGTGTTTGATTATCTTTTGTGTGCTGAGAAGTAAAATCCTGGTGAGGGGGTCCTTGAACGGCGCAGAGGGCCAGATGATTATATGTTATTTCCAAATCAGCAGAGTGAGGATGAGGGTGATGTGTGAGCGACCGGGAGGTTTTAGGGTTTGTTATTTTGGATCGTTTATTAAAGCTGGAATAGTCGGCGGGATACGGCCGAGACGGACCTCATGTGTAATCGAAAGAGATGGCACGATTCCACGTTGCCACAGGTGAGTCTGAGCCGACTGAGGTTGCGATTTTTCGTCCCGCGGTTTCAGTTTTCGGCCCTGTGCCACCGGCTTCACCTCACAGCGTTCCTGGCCGGTAACGCAGACGGCTTTCGCGCTGAGACTGTGTGAGCGTCTGGGTCCAGGTCTTATCCCCTAACATAACCCAGACAGAGGAGAGATAGCATGGCAGGGGCGCCACTCCACAATAATGAGTCAGGGACAGGGAATGTCTGCCACACTCCTCTGTCTGCTTGGCACCTCAGTCCGGTGAAAGGCAACGAGATGGAGATAGGAAAGGAATGAGAGGGAACAATGAAGGCAGCCATTTAGAAAAAAAAAATACCTAGAAGAGGAAAAGAAAAGGGAGGAGAAGAAGGAGCTAAGTGTACAGTATAAGTGTATGTGTGTGTGTGTGCAGTTTGGTAAGCAGCAGCCCTTGATGCTCTGAGGACTTTCATCGGTATGATAATGTCTCTGTGCAGGCTGGTTGGCTGCACGCTCTGCATCTCATTTTTATCCCCCAGTGTCCCCAGGATGCTGTGGACCCGCCGTATTAGGATGGACTGAGCAATAGCTTAGGGACATTTCCACTCCCTTCAGCCTCCTATAAGTAAAATAATAATAAAGGCTTATGGAGAAAAACGATCTGTCACAGAACTGTAATCTGATCAGGGTTTTTTTTTTTTTTTTAGAGGATTATGAGGTTGTTAGTCCTCAGAGTCTCCTCTGACTCTAAATTTGATTCCAAGAGCCATGATTTGAACCTCTCTCTTTTTGCGTTTTAGTATTTTCGTGCATCGAGGATGGGAAATGAGATGCACAAAGGTCCCTGGCTGGGTTGTCACTGACATGCCATCTAATGTGTGCATCAAACCGTTTAAAGCCACAGAATCTTTCACAGTAGAAATCCCCGCATGTACAAATATAACATATATGAGGTCAAATTTGGGGGAAATGTGTATGAAAGGATGGAGTTGTTGAAATATTTCACCCTATGTAAAGATCTGATAATTCACTATATATTTATGATATAAAGTAGCTTGGAATAAGATCATTTTTTACAAATTGAAAAGCCACATTAAAGGAAACTGGATGTTAAGAGCTAAATGTCCTTGAAACAGCACAGTGGACCCCCTGCCAGCACCGAGGTGGGAAAGACAGCTAATCTGCTGAAGCCCTTTCGTGATATTCAAAGCATATGTGAAGAAGTGACTGTGTAAATACTATTATTATCTGATCTCGAGATTTTGACGGCAGATTGTCTCTCCTCTCCGAGCAGATCCGCGAGCTGGTGCCTGAGTCGCAGGCGTACATGGACCTGCTGGCGTTCGAGCGCAAACTGGACCAGACCATCATGCGCAAACGCGTGGACATCCAGGAGGCGCTGAAGAGACCAATGAAGGTAAGGAGAAGACATCTGAGTGTCATTTCAAAACGCCATTCATCACAAAATCAGCACATTTGGACGTGCTTGCTTTTCCCTGGACTGGAAGGGGATGAAAAAGAAGCAAAATCTTTGATCCAAACTGTTTGTTACATTGTAAATAACAAATCAGCTCAGATCACGCACCTGTAACATGACATTTTAGTTTGTGACGTTGAACAATATCCCTTTAAACTGGTCCATCCTATGTACCCTTGTGTCAGCAGCAAAAGCGTAAACTGAGGCTTTACATATCAAACACCTTCAACCCTGCCAGACCTGATGCCGACGACTCCGATGGCAGCATTGCATCATGGGAGCTGCGAGTAGAAGGGAAGTTGCTGGACGATGTGAGTTCTAAAACGCTAGTTAGTTTCATATCTGCACCTGAGCTGTGTTACATAGTTAACTGTGAAATGAAAGAACTTGTGTGTTATTGATCTGCTGCTGGATGAAATATTATGTCATCTCTTGTGGGTGAACTCAGTGTGAGTCAAATAGCGTCTGGTCCTCTAAAAACTGAGATCATAATCTCACCATTTGATATGAAAAAGCGTCTCTCTTTGATCCCAGAGCTGCTCTGGGTCATTTTTGGCCCACAGTAAAACTCAGTAATTATGTGCTATAAAGACTTTGGACAGAAAAAATATCGACTGGCTTCGAGAAAAAAAAAAAAAATATGAATGATTGATGTTGAGAGACTGTAGAAGCAGCATGAAAAACAAAGGGATCTTACATTTTGCTGTGCTTCAAAAAGCTCTGATGTTCTCAGCAGTCTGAGGTAAGGCTGTCATTTCAGTGGTAGGAAGCATTTCGGCTTCACAAACCACAAATATTTCTGGGTGAGTTTGGAGGAAGTGGACCCTGAGAATGTCTTACCGTCTCGCTCTCTTTCTCATCTCACTCAGTGTCTTTGGGGTTTTTGATGAGTAACGTCGCTTTCGGCAAACGCGCGATGACGACTGTTTGCTTCTGCATCGGCCGTGTTTGATGTGCTAATGTGTGTGTCTGATTTTTTAACATTAACTGACGTCCTCCTCGTCTCGTCTTCGCAGCCTGGGAAGCAGAAGAAGAAGTTCTCTTCGTTTTTTAAAAGCCTGGTGATCGAACTGGACAAAGACTTGTACGGCCCTGACAACCACCTGGTTGAGGTCAGTCCCAAAATGGCCTCTGCCTTTTGAACACAGAGGAAGATGTTCATTTAACCAACTACCTGAAAACCCTTTTATACCTCAACTACAATTAACAGACATGGGTTCCCTGATCTTACTGTGAGCTTTGTGGTACTTCATCCAGTAAATATTTAATCAGGACACATGATTTAATTAAATGAAATCATGACTGTGAGGATAAAGTGCTGGAAATAAATAATATTTAAATGAATAATACACCTTAAAAAAAACTCAAATCCTATGATCTTGACATTGCAACCCATTTTTAATACATTTCTTTCCTTTAAAGCTTACACGAGGGTTACAGTTCCTGCCCAAAATGATCTTTTTCACAGCAGACATTTCAACATTTCATTGCAGTAAAAGCACAGCTGTAGCCGAGGCAGGAAGCGTAGATCACATTTAACCGTTTATTACAGAATGACATACATTTGTGTTGAGCAAACATGACACATGCGGTCCCTGAGATCAGAAACGCCTCACGAGCCTGAGCTTGAGATTCACAATATGTGAATGAATGAACAGAATATGAACAAAGGAAATCATTTTGCCGATGCAGGAAGAGGCTGCACGGGAGGTGGAGGAGATGAGTTGAAGATGTTTAGTAGGAGGGACGCGGTGAAAACAGAGCAGATCAAATGAATGGATGAATGCTGCCTCTTATAAAGAAAGCTCATCGGGGTGTGGCTGATTGAAGTCGTGAATCTGCCCGAACTACGGCGAAGCTTCATTCAGATGTAGATGTTTTGAGGTTGAGCTCATTTGAACATTGAAGCGTACTCTGCAGCAGCTCAGAAAAACAGCCCTGTTTACAGCTCCGTAAAGGAACAGTTCGTCCTTTAAATTCGTCACAAATATTCAGAATCAACAAGGTCTTTGGCTTAAAAAAAAAAAAAAAAAATAGAAAAATCTGTTCATACGCACTTTGACTTTGGTCACTTTTAAGAATATTTGTCTTCTTTCTGGTACAGGGCTGTTTTGTCAGTGGATCCTGTCCATGCAGGTTTACTGGGCACTTAAAGATACACTTCCACACCTCCACGGATGTTTCTAAAAGCCCCGGTTGATTTGACCCGTAGTCGGGTTGAAGTTTAGAGGAGACGCTAAAAATGAGTCCGAATATCTGTCGTATTTTTCACCGGAGACATTTTGACTCGCTCCTTTTTTTTTCCTTTTTTTTTAAGTCCAACTGTCTGATATGAAAAAGTCCTACAGTCATCGTTTGAAGATCCAGAACGACTACATTCGTCCTCGTCCAGATACTTATGGACCGCACTGTAACGAGAGCTCTGTTAGTTTGATCAGTTCGGCCCCTTTAGACATATCTGAAATACTTGCCTGATGGTCACATTTTAAGTCGGCGCTTTCATTTTAGATCATGTCTATTAGTAATAAAATGCTTTTTGATGCTGCACAAATGAACGACTGAGCGTTCAGGGTTAGCGAGGGCCTCTTTGTCGCGCAGAACAGGGGAGTTGTATGAAAACAGCTATTTAAGTCTTGGACTTAGAAAGAAGACTGCCCATTGTCTTTTTCTCATAAATAGATTTTCTACAACAAAAGAACTGAAAGATCTTTCTTTCTTTTCTTTTTTTTTTCTTCGTATTTTAATACTGCAAGGTTGTTTTAACATGCAGCTGCGAGAGCCTCAGAAAACAAGTGCTTACTTATTAAAAACAACCATTAGCTGCCCTTCACTTTGTATCTCACAAAATGTATTTACTGAAAAACCCACTTTAGGAGTTACTGAGTGAAAATTATGACTTCTCAAGGTTCCTCCTTTTAAGAGGGTATTTTAGCAAGGCACTCAGGTGCTTTGCTTTAAATGATTTCCCCTCAAAAAAAATGTTTTCTACCTTGAAGTACAATCAGTGCTTAATTTGTTCTGAATCAGCCATTGGTTGGAGGAAAACATTACTCTGTATTGCGCGCCATGTCACCACAATCAACCGGTGCTGACGTTTTCAAGTGCTTTTCTTTTTTCGCGTCGGAAGCGGTTTGGATAAACAAAAGAAGTGAATGCCGTCTCGTCTGCGGTTCAGATACAGAGCAGGTTCTGAAATACGTGTGTAAACACTGACGAAGAAATACAGAATCTTACAGCGACCGTTTTCATTTGGCCGGACTGATGTTTATTGAGTTTGATGCAGCAGGTTCTCTGCACGTTGTCTAATCTTAAACATGATATCATTCAACGGCATGACCACATCTTTAACCTGTTCCTGTCGTGGTTCCTGTGCACGCTGTGCATGGCCAGTTTGCAGAAATGTAACGTCTCGCCCGAACACATATTTGCCACTTTGAAGTCACGCTCAGCTCTGCTAGTTTCAGGCGTAATCGCGTGACTTCTTTGTCGTCCCTTTGCGCAATGTCAATTTGAAGTATTTTTCTCTGACATTAAATATTAAAGCTCCTATAATTAACATTTTCATTAGAAAAAATAATAATAATGGTTAAATAAATGACTATGCCTGTTTTCACTGATAAATGAACCCACAGAATGTTGCCAACCCGTTCTGCAGATCCCCTCAGCTCCGCACAGGTTTACAGTCATTCTCAGCTCATTGTTTCCGCCCGCTGCTGTTACGGCGTTGTTCTCAAGCGTCTTAACAGCCACATAATTCCTCCAGGAATACCTAAAAATGAAAACCAGAGCTAAAAATGAGAGAGAGATTAAATCATCAGGTGGATAAAATGTGACTCCAAACAAATATAGCAGCAAACGACTGTAGTAGTGGTTTCACTACCTCAACTTTTAAGGTGTTTTAATGTGGCAGGTTTAAGAAACGGCATCAAAGTGAAAGTTCGGTATATCAAGGCTTTTTTTTATTTTTGGTGTTATTTATTAAGAGTATAACGCTATGAAACACACAAAGAAAAGCATAAGCCTCTTAATTAGGTATATGTGGGTGTTGAGGCTTAATCCTATTTGACTGACAGCGCTGTCAACATAATGGTAAACAAACGACCACACAGTTGTCATGACATTTTCATTCGTGTTGTCCTGATGTTTCTAAACTCTGATTGTCGCATCACCTTTTCCTGGCATGGCTCCGCCCACTTCCAGCAAGCTAGAAAAGCAACAACAGAAATGGATAAAAAAAAATATATATATGTATATATATATTTATACACATATATATCTAAGAATCTCTCAATTAAAGCTGCAAGAGGCGGAAATCAGGGTTAAAAAAAAAACAGGAGAATTTTAAAAATACGCACCTACCTTCTTTGTCCAAATCAAAAGATTTGACTTTGTTTCTTGGAAAAGTGAAGAAGATGTCACTGTTACGGGAGCTGCCATGTTGCTTGTGTAAGAGGAGTAGAGTCTGATGGAATCTTAGCAGCGACTGGAAATGAAAGCTGTCAATCACATATTTTCAGCGTTCCCACGGTCATGAGAAACCTGTAAAAGTCATGGAATTAAGTAAAATTGTCTAAAGTCATTGAATTTCATTTCGTTTGTAATGAAATTCAAAAGCCAAGAGCGCAAACCTAAGAGCAGACCTGGTGTGTGCTGCTTTGTTTTCCTATGGCTGTCATGTGAAGGGCATGTCTAACCACTTTAACGTTTTGTCTTTTGGAAAATTTGTTGTCCCAAGCAGTTGATAATAATTTCAGAGGAAAACCATGCTAGTGCAGCAAATTTAGTCCTTGAAAATTCATGGAAAATGTAGTTTGTGAATATGTGTGGGAACCCACGTCTCGAAAAACACCTATGACAAGCCGGAATCTTCTCAAAATGGTGCGTCACGAGGCACGTTTACTTCAGTCCATTTACTTAAGGAAGCGCAGAAGTCTAGTTTCCTGTCAGACCACCGAAAAAGTAGCGCGCACTGAACATCCTCAAAACGAAAGCTGCTTCAACGCTGGTCGACAGTTGTGTCGTTCGCAGTGAGTTAATTGAGCCATTTAAAGGTTGTCGTGGTCGTTAAACATCAATTAATTAGCAACTAAAATAAAGTGTGAGACAAACTGTGAAAGTAACATGACCACTGAGTCTGAATGAAGCAGCTGAGCGGAGGCTGTGCAGTGAACGTCGTGCTGTTGTTTGGTTTTTCAGTGGCATCGCACGCCCACGACCCAGGAGACGGACGGTTTCCAGGTGAAAAGGCCCGGAGACGTGAGCGTACGCTGCACTCTGCTGCTGATGCTGGACTACCAGGTGTGGGGGCCACGCTGTTTCACAACAACTCACAAAAAAAAAAAAAAAACAGTCCAGAAATAGACTCGCATCTCTTACATATCTGTGACTAATGCATGCCGTGAAATTGGCCGTTGTAGTGACAACCTGCAGGCCTTACATCACTGATAACTGTCTGCAGAAACACTAGAGTGCATTTAAGACTCCCGTTTCAAACCTGACATCCATTTCCAAGCCGGGGAAACGCGATAAGGATGTAAGATGTGATGGAGCTGATGTAAAGGCTCCGAGGTGGGCGGTTGTAAAAGAAAAAAAAAAAAAAAAAAAAAAGTGTTGTAATGCGATTGCTTCGTCTCCGCAGCCTCCCCAGTTTAAGCTGGACCCTCGCCTGGCTCGCCTGCTTGGCATCCACACTCAGACTCGCTCCTGTATCATCCAGGCCCTCTGGCAGTACGTCAAGACCAACAAGCTGCAGGACTCCCATGACAAGGAGTACATCAACTGTGACAAGTACTTCCAACAGGTGTGGGAGCTTCCGAGCGCTACAAATCACAGTCACTGCGAAAACAGTAGTTTCACTGTTCGCCGAAAATAGGATTTTACCAGAAAGTAATGTGAAATGTAGCCTGTATCTTCCGCTGTTTTATCTCCACATGCATCGTTTTACTAACACAAAGGAGACCATTCATACATGTTGTATCGGTATAATGTATTGCTTTCTTTTGAGCGTTTTTTTTTTTGTTTTGTTTTTCTGACAGATGTTATTTTTTCCACTTTTTACAGATTTTCGACTGTCCTCGGCTGAAGTTCTCGGAGATCCCCCAACGCCTCACCAACCTCCTCTTACCCCCCGACCCCATCGTCATCAACCACGTTATCAGGTAGATTCCCACTTCGTACGCGCGCTTGACAGTTTTAGTTACTTTTAGGAGTGCAGTGCGAGTTGTATTTCCAGGAAATCGACTAGTTTTAGTTTGGTTTTCATTTCGTTTTTGAGTGGGTTTTAGTTCGTTTTGTTTAGTTCAGGTATGAAAGCTTCTGTTCAGAAGAAGCTGAAAAAGAAAAAAGGAAAAAGTAAAACTGTTGTACACCATAAAACACCAAAAATGAAGCTGATTTTATCTCCAAATCTATTTCGTTTTAGTCTCTGTTGCATTGTTTGTTGTAGTTTTTGTGCTTTTGACTGTCATTTGTGTTTTTACTTCGCTTAAAGAAATCATTTTGTTTGCTACTAGTTCTCATTTTAGTCTTAATTTCTTTTACTGTAACAACCCTGATGTAGATATGCCTTATTGTAAAGTTGTGTTCTTTATTTGTATATTTTGGCAAACCATTTGTCCACAACTTAAAAACAGATTTGTACAGATTAGTTTGTTCTCTGAGGTTTATATTGGGGAACCACTATAATATAAATCAACATTATTCACAAAGTGTGGCAGCACAGACTGTCGGGACTGTTAATATTTATTTCACTAAAGAAAAGAAAAGAAAAATCAGGGAGTAAAACAGTGTGTGCTTCATAGATTCAGTTAGAATCTCTTTCTATCTCTATCTCTTTCTTAGATCTATGTTTTTTGCTTTTATTTACTCCTTCTCGAATTTCCCCTGCATTTCCTCCCCTTGTCCTTGCTCCCCGTCAGCGTGGACCCCAACGACCAGAAGAAGACGGCCTGCTACGACATCGACGTGGAGGTGGAAGACCCCCTGAAGAGCCAGATGAGCAGCTTCCTCCTCTCCACCGCAAACCAGCAGGAAATCGCCTCCCTCGACAACAAGGTGCGATTACCAGCATCACGCGGAGCACGGTGTCCGGATTAGTCCTTCTTTATGTTCTAAAAAACACGGGGAGGTGATATGTAAACCGTGCAGTAGAGAGTATTTCAAAAGATCATTTGTATTTATTTAATTATTTAAGTTGATTTTTGTGTATTTTCTGTGTAGATTTTTACAATTTAGAAGTCAACATTTGACAAGTCACATCATTGTCGTAATATCGATCTATTTCATCACACACGGCGGATTTTCTTCACATCGTGCGGGCCTAAAATACCTTGCTGAATAGTGCTTGAGTGTTTGCTTCATGTCACACAGTCCTTCTATGCGCTTTCCTTATATGATGTTGCACAAGCGCTGACATTTCTGCTGTTTGTCTTAACATATATTACTGTTGCCCTTTCAGATCCATGAGACCATCGAGTCCATCAACCAGCTGAAGATCCAGAGGGACTTCATGCTCAGTTTCTCCAGAGATCCCAAGGGCTACATCCAGGACTGGCTCAAATCCCAGAGCCGAGACCTTAAGGTTACTACTATTAATACACACACTCACACTTGGCACTCCTCTTACAACTAAATGTCTCCGTAAAATAACTCCTCACTTCCTTAATTTGATGTATTTTTTGTTTAAAAGCCTTTTACTTAAAAAGTGATTTTTTATTCACACCTCCGGGTAAAGCACAAGGTAATTATTAGTGATACGGGAAAGTAAAGGAAAAAGGAAAGTCAAGCTTTTTAATGGGTGTTTAATTGATTGCTGCAATTAGTGCTGTGCTATTAAAAAAAAGTTAATGACTGTGCCCTCTCATTGGTTGTAGTTAATGACAGATGTGGTGGGGAACCCAGAGGAGGAAAGGAGGGCGGCGTTTTACCACGAGCCCTGGTCCCAGGAGGCTGTCAGCCGCTATTTCTACTGCAAGGTGAGATAGTGGCATCTCGGTATCTTTTCACCCTGAACAACAACATCCCGTAGCTACGCGTCTACATGCTCGGATGACATATTCATGTTTGTTCTTCCCTCTTCTGCCCTGACAGATCCAGCAGAGGAGACAGGAGCTGGAACAGGCCTTAGCGGTCCGCAACACCTAGGCGAAGGCCCTCCACGATCCCTGCATCTGATTTCAGAGCCGTGTGTGTGTGTGTGTGTGTGTGTGTGTGTTATCGGTGTGTGTGCGTGTGTGTGCGTATTGCTACAGTCAAGTGAAAACCTCACACCTCTAGAAATGTTAAGCAGCTAAGAGAAGCAGCCGCTTTCTGAGTGCTGAAATTACAGTGGATTTCCCATTTTTAAAGAGAATTTGAAACAATCACAAGTGGCAATATTAAATTGAATTAACGTCCGTCCTTTTCGTGGGGGATTAGGGTCATAACAGAAGATGTGTGAGGCCAAAATGAACGTATTAGACTTCATCGGAAAGCTAACGTCTAGTTTCCGTGTTAAACATGTGGCTCAAACACAACTTAACACTACATCAGTTTAAACACGGCTCAAATGTAACCCCAAACCTAACCTTAAAATGGGTCGCCGGTGACCTGGTGGCTGTTAAGACGTTAAAGTGAGCGTTTTTTTTCACCGGACAGCAGCGATACGCATGTGCGGAAGACAGATCTCGATGCACGTAGTACGCATCCACTGTGTGTTCGTTCTGTTTTTGTGCAGGACTGTTGGGACATCATTGCTATCCGCATGTAATCAGCTGCAGAGTCAACCCTCAGATGTTGACCTCTCAGATCACAGACATCCTCAGACTCACTGCCTAAAAAAATAAGACCCACTCCTCCTCCTCCTCCTCCTCCTCCTC
>JAPQRN010000014.1:10090372-10112277 GCA_037367275.1 Coranthus polyacanthus | reverse complement strand
ATAGTTAACAGCTCCTTCTGACAGGCCTCAGTCTGTTGCAGTTATAGCCAGTTACCTTCTTCCTGTTTTCATACTTACTTCCTCCCAGAAGGATACTTTTCCCAAAGCTTTGTGTTCACAAATTTGAGGCTGTGACTATGTGCAGCTTGGAAAAGCTTTGGGGGAAACTGTTTGTTAGGTACTGGATGTCTTGATGACTATGTGAAGGCATTGTGAACTTCTTCCAGGAAAAATACAGAGCATCTTGTCTATACTTCCTCTTGCACTGTCAGCATTCATCCAAGTCATTGCATAAGGAACAAATAGTTCCTTTTTTTTCAGGCCTTTCATGGACTGATTGTATCTGATTGCAGGCTAAAACACAATATAGATAATATAAGGATTGTTTTTTTTAGTCTACATTATTATAAAGACAATTGCACATGGTATTATTTCTTCAAATTGTTTTCTTCTGATCATTATTGTTATCCTAAAGGTATTATTACTGACATGCCCTGAGGTAGATAAGCTGGTTCCCATGGTTTTTGCTCAAGATCCCAGGGTTCTGTAACTGTATCCCTGTGTAGCCAGCCTGGCCTCTTCCACAGTGGTGGGGTCTAGGTTTACTGAGAAAGTAATCTTCAAACACACCCAGTCTAACTGATGGCCCGATGGCCAGTGTCTCCAAATAGTAGAACAATATATAGAACACCTCTTAGTATGTACTTAACATTTAATTCTAAAATCTTTAAATCTTCATGATTACTACACTGGCAGCAGAAACTACACGCATTGCCAAAACTGTGTCTTGATTTTAGGTCTCTTTCAGTCCTAATACAAGTTCACACTGCTTAATGAAACTTGACTATTTGAAAATCCTTGTTGTCAACAAGGTCATAGATATGATTATGCTCAGGGCATAAGGAGGCTTATCATTTCTTTGATAGCTGCTGTCACAGAGCCAGGCTGGCTTCAGCATGACATGGTTTATTATAACTTTAGCACTGAGGTGTACCAAAAATGTAATTTATTGCCAAGGTTTGAATGAAAGCTGAAAAAATGCATGATGTTATGCAGTATATAACCTACTGTAAGTCCTCAACTGATCAAGGGTGTGGTGGGTGAATGGATGCAGGGTTTTTGCCCAGGATGGGGTTGGATTGGTGTGTTGAAAAGTTTCTCTATTTTTGACAAAAAATATATACAGTTTTCAGTTGCAGTTCGGTTAAGTTTAGGCAACAAAAGTAGTTGTAAGGTTAACGTTTAATCCAAACCATAGAATAGACTCCTTCACAGATGCAGATGTAAATACCATCTGCCTTAATATTATATATGGGATTTTTCCTTTTAGGATTATGTTAACGCCTCTGTGTCATTTAGACTAATTTGCAACGAGATTGTTTATCTTTTGCAGCATGAAATTATATTTTTATTGTAAATTTAACTTCTTGGAATAGCATTTTACTATGTTACTATCAGAACCCCTTCATCAATATTTTGTACTGTGTCCAAAGCATCGCTGTCTGTTTTTCACCTTCGACTGAATGAGTCACCTAAAATGTGTTACCTTTTGGATTCCTGTGGTTATACACAGTATAACAGAGACTTGATGGTGACAGAGGTGGAGGTTAGCACCGGCACGTGCTACCATTTTATCAAAGGCTTCCCCTGCACAGTAGCAGTGTGTTATCTGGTTCTTATCTGACACTAATGGTAAATGACCTTGAATGGTGGCGAGGAAATGCTACGTGCATGATATCAAGAATCAGAGAAATAAAAAGAGATGGAGTGTCAGGATGTTGGAGAGTACATTTTCTCCCTTTGTTGCCATCATATCTCTGGTACAAAACAAACTCTTTTCAGTTTACACTTGATTATAAAGATAGCCAATTTTTTCAGCCAATTTAGATGTTTCTGGAGAGACGTTTGACAAGTCAGAGGTGGCTGAGATGCTAGAAGAATCCTGCCCCCACATTTAACTGGTGATTACTCATTAGTTAGACTACATGTTATAGTACAGACAGTCCATGTAATAGAACAGTGACAAACTGTACTGTAGGACAGTGGATTTAATATTAAACTGTGTAACTAACAGTTTATCAGATATCAGATAGACAGATATCAGAAGATAACCGTAAAATAAAGCACATATTAAATTTTTAATTTCTAATCCTTTTTAAGTCACTTGGAGAAAATACATCACATGGCTTTAAGTCCTACACTTAGGTGTCAAAAATTAGAAACATGCAGTATCACGATCCTGTTGTCCTATATGACTGCACTTCATATAGCAAGTACTGGCCCACAGCTACAGTATTTCAGGGCCTCACATGCATTAACTCCTGCCTCTGAATCTCTCCAGGTTATGCTGCCCAAAAGCTGTCTGAGTCCCAGTGAGAAAGAGAAGGGCTAAAGCCGCATCAATCCAAACCAGCTTTCCACAGCGTCTCCAGCAGCAACTACAGTACGGAGCCATGAGCAACCCCAGCACTCCCAACCAGATTACTGACGCCGTGGCATCAGTTCTTCACAGTGTAAGTCCACATAACTGCATACAGAAAGGTCTCGGTCTGCTCTGTCGGGTCAGGCTCTAACATGCACATGATAAAACGCATGAGGTTAAATGCTAGTCAGGGTGCACACAATTAGCTTATGGATGTTTTATGCTTGAGACTGTTGCTGTTTAGCACAAGACTTGCCTCTACTTCTATTTGCAACCCCAAACACTCTCCCTGTGCTGGATTTATGCTGCATCAGCTTGCTCTGTCCTCTCTGGCATAAGCATGTGTATTTTGGACAGTGCTGTTCCCTCCACAGCTACAGTATGTGTCTACAAATCCAGTTGCATCCCAGAGCCAGTTCCCTAGCTATGTATTTCAGATTTTAAAAATAAAATGGCTCCTGCTGAGCTCCTCTTTTCATTAAAGCACTGAAACAGTTTCCTTCCTCATTTTGGTTTACACATCAACGTATTTGCCAGTGGGTCTTACTGAAAAACATAGCTGCATGGCTGCTGGTGGTATTGCTGTGACAAACATGCCAGAGGGCAGTTGGTCAACAGCCAAAGAAAGCAGTGTTCCTCATCTCAAGGGTTCCTTAATATGATTAAGATGCTGAGGTTGAAAATATCACAAGCTTGTAGGAATAATGCTCCCATGATTAGTGTCTTAATTTTAGATAACATCTGTTCGCCGTGGTTAGTGGATTTCTAGGAATTATTGTGCCAATGTTTTGCTTGAGTTAGTGGTTTCTTATATGTGCAGGACTGGCTGACTGAAGCTCAAGAGATTTCACTATAGTCGCTTGTGTAGTTAAATGGAAAAATGTTTGTAGCAAAGTAAATCAAAAGAAGACATTTCCAGTCAGGAACATGTGATACAGACATCCTCCTTCTGAGGTTTATCTTTTTATTGTACTATTGGAAGATCATTTCTTACTAAAAGGAATTCAAGAAATGTTTATAATGTTCATTTGGATGAACCAGAGCTCTTCTGTTTCTGATTTCTGCCTGCAACACCAATGTCAGAACTAGCAACTTTCCCTTAGCTCTGCATTTTTTGCCATTTGCTTCCCTTCTAGTCTTGCTCAATCATGTGACTGTGCTGGGAAGCATTGAGTCTACCTGCATTAAATCTGAATGGGGGACCCTTACTCAATAACCAAGATGCATGTTTGAAATCCAACCCCAGCAGTAGATGCATAGAATGCAAAGTATTTAGGAGGTGGAAGTGGATACATAACATTTAAGCACTTGTCCAGAAAAGATTTGCAAAGAAACGAGGGAGGCCTCGAATTCAACAGTTTATTATGTTTTCTTTTCCCATTCTTTTAATATTTACATAAGATATTTTTTGATTGCTGATGTAGCATACAATTACATTATTTATTTGTGTGTTTCTATTTCACCTCAATAAAACAACTCGGTTATAACAAGATCATGAAGTTAATTTATTGTGATCTATAAAACGGAGAGGTATAAAATGCATAAAACTATTGATGAAAAATGTATATGAAGGGATGCAAACCCTGAGTGCAGAAAAAACCTATTTCTAATCAATGTTACAGCACAAACGCACACCTTCAGTTTTAACAGATTTCCCCAATAAGCACAAAGTTAAAATATTAGTCAGAGGTAGAGACATAATGTGAGGGAAACATGCATGTTCATCATTTTATTCACAGAAGTAAACAGCAGAGCTGAGTCAGCGGCTCAAACAGCCGGAAATTCAGGACCACAGAGTTCTAGAGAAATACTGAACTGTAGATCCGTTGAAAGAACTTCACATCATTACAATCAGTGTTTACCTGAGATATGAAGCAAGAGAATTTTTAAAATATCAAGAATTACAGAGTTTGGCACGTTTGACAAAGTGAAAGCAATTGTTTTCCACAACATGAAACATGTTCCTGTTTAGTTCCTGTTTCAGAATAAAAGGTTCATTAAGAAAACTGAAACACGAGATGGAGAGCCTTTAATTTGAAAGGGTTACAGGAAGTGTTGGTATTAACAGCGTAGCTCTACTAAACACTAGGCTTTTGGAAACCATTTCATTAATTCTTAATCTAGATACAAGAAAATCTTCAATAAACACACCAAGTTTCATTAAGATTGGTGCGATGTGTGAGTTGTAGTGGTCACACACACACAGGCGAAAACAGTACCCTGTTTGCTTTGGCACGCAGGGTAATTAAGGAATTAAACTGATCCAGTTTTACAACACTTTACTCTGATTCTCTGCTTTTAATTGTATGTGTTGCATGTAGTAATAAAACTATAAACCATCCTCTAACGGAGAAAAGAGCAACTTCATAAACTCTAATTTTCTTGGTGAATGTATTAAACTACATCCTTACATATTCTGTCCTTCCTGATAATAATCAGTGTGTCCTTATGGCTACTACGTCAGTTAACTTTCATTAAATTAATGTGAGTCACTATATGACTTAACCATTATGAGACTTTTTTCAGATGTACCAGCAAGTAGCCTGGCGATCAAGAAATACCAAAGATAAAAATGTTTGCACTATGAGTTATTGGTTGTCTCCTTGACTCTGACTCTACCAAGTTAATTATTATCTCCTTAACAATGTGTTTTTGTGTGTATGTGGTTTGGGAGAGTTCAGGTAATCTCGTTTGGATTTTTAAGATCCTTCCCTGAGGATCTGCCCTGGTCATGTGACAAGGGTGACTGAAATGGGGAAACAGCGTGCCGTCTTTTAAACTGGCCAACGCTTTTGGCTGATATTTTTCATTTTTACGCTAGAAAATCAAATACAGCTATCTCAGTAGCTGTGGCAACACACCTGTGTGTAATTTGATGGACTATCTTTATGCATTTAAGGTGAGTTTGTTCAGTTCGAGACTAAAGGACTTGATCAAATATAGGAGTCCAAAGCATGGTTTTGCCCTTTAGTTGTGTGTGATATTTTCGTCCCAGTCATATTATTTCTAGTCAGTCAATCCTAAAAAGGCCAAATAGTTTCAAAGCCTGTACTGTATGAAGTCTTCTTTAGGTAGATTTAACCTTTGTATGAACTTTGCAGTTGGTTAATGTTTACTCTTGTAGTCGGGTTTCTCAGATGCACTTTTACTTTGTCAATAGTTCATTGACTTGTCTCAGGCATTAGAAATCCAAGGTAATAATTACTTTCTAATGTCGTCTCAATGCATCACTAGTTACAGATGGTCTGACGCCTAATGTTGGCACATACACTACGTCAAAGGGTTTACAACACTTTTCTATTTTCTCACAATTTTCTCAGAAACTGCCAGAGGTTAAAAAAGTTACCAAAACTGAAAATGGCCTTTTCAGGGAATGAGTAATGTGTTAACAACTTAGGGCTTTTCTGCAGCAGTGCAAGTAAATGAAGCCTTGAAAATTGATGCGAGCAATTCTTAAAGGTGTCAAAACCTCTGTCTGAATAAAAGCAGTGTTAGAACAGACTGTGTTACTAAACCTCTGAAGTATTATTTGGACAATATTGTAGATCAGGAAGTAGCATATTGCTATCATAAATTTCTGTTAGAGAAAATGGGGGTGTTTTAAAACCTTTGACCAGTAGAGTAGACTGAGGTTTTTGACAGGAAAAACCCTTCAGTTAGAGGAAACCATTTTTAGAATCAGAGTTAACAGAACAAACTGGATAAAGCAGCAGGTTTTTTCACACATGAAGAGGGACAGCCTTGTAGCAGTTGTGTACTTAATTGATTAATTAAACACAAGGCCAAAGGTCAGGGTCAGCTGCAAAATAGAAATGACCGAGGTGCAAATGATTCAGTGCTTTGCTGAAAAGTATTTCCAAAGTGCAAAGAATCAATTTTCTCTTGTAACAGATAAGAGGCTTAATGATGTAGTTACGGTTACACTGTTACACTGAAGTGACTGTCCCAAATCAAATTGTTTCGTTTAATTTTTTGAGAACTGAAAATATAAAACAATCCACTCTCACAAATGTATAGAAGAAAGATTTTTTCCTTCCTTTCTAATTCTCACACACAGGTTCATCTCAATGTGGAGGTTACTAAGTTTGGAAAAGCTAAAAGTGAGCTGTGACATTATAGTGAGCTGACTCTGGGTAACCCCAGTTGCTGTGTAGAAGATTAGACCTCAACTAGAAGGATCAGTTAAGCTTACACCACCTCCTCGCTCTATGTTTTATTACTCTTAGCCTCATCACTTCCTGTTACGTACATCTGAAGGTCGCTGTGTAACCTCTGTTCAAAAGACTCAGGAGCTTAGACTGTAACTATAACAGCTAAAAACAAAAAATTATAGGTATTTTAGACAGTATTTTCTGGTCTTAAACTGATTGGAGGATTAATTGAAAAAACTGACATTTAAATTTGCATCCAATATTCTCCCGGCTTTACATGCTAAATGCATTTTAATTATTGATGCAATAGGAAAGTTGTGAAATTCTGTGCTTGCAAAAAATGAAAGCACAGTTGACTGAAAAGAGAACTGGGTTACAACTCACATGTTCTCTTGTAGTAATGAGAAACTCTGAGCATGTTGTGCAGTCAGATCTTATTGCAGACTGGCATTAAAATATGTAGGAATGCAGAGACTCATCAGCCACACGGTATGACATGAACACATCCGGAGACTATCTCTCTCTTTCCCCTCCAACTGCTGACTGTGTGGGATTTGAGCTACTTCACGAAGTTAATCTGCTTTGCAGCCTCTGCATATTGTCGAGTGTCCACTTCATGTTCCATAATCGTGACCATCACGTTACTGCTACTGGCTATTATTTTATGTTCATTTGTTACTTAGTTAAATGAATTCAAGTCAAAAGAAAGGAACATTACGTAGACTATTTTTGTATATATCTTCTACTTAATGTTTCTCCTGCCTTGTATAATGCATGTGCAGTACATTTCAAATGCTTAGTGCTAAATTGTTCTTCATCAGTTGGATAGATAAGCATCCTGTCCTTCCCGCCAACTCTTAAATTCAGTATAAATTCAATTTCAGTATGTCATTGATTTGCTGCTACCAGGTTAATACCACTGTTATCCAGACAGACGAGAGTGCTCTGAATTATACATGCACTAATGTATTTAAGCTGTTATTTCTTTCACTAAAAATGCTGTGCATATGATGAAAACCTTTACACAGGTTTTTTTTTATTTGGTTGATGATTTGCTGTAGTTTAACACTTTACTGTTTTTGTTCTGTAGTTAAATGATCAACCTCAAACATGTTTCGGTCATTTGTCATGCAAAAATTAAACATTAGTGGTTTTACATTTCTTAATATGAATTACACTTCTGTTACTTATCAGAGACTCTGTCAATATTAGCCTTCAAAAAATGCATCCTTTAAAAACTGTAAGATGTTTATCCATTTACATTGCCCTTCAAAGTGCATTGACTCAATGCACCTTGGTCAATATTTAGGCTTCATGTGGCAAAGTTAAAATGAGATGAATGTCAACGAGAGGTTTTGTTCCTGGCTGTTCAAACACCGCTTGTCCTTTCAGGCAACATTCGTCCTCAAAGCGAGAATGAGAGTCTTGTTTATTCTGTGCTGGCACAATGGGCAGACTGGTGAAGGTGGCAGGTTGGCCGATAGGGCTCTGATTAGGGTATCACGAGGCTTTGATAAGCAAGGGGAGAGGGATATCTCCTGCCTGCAGTTCTTAATGGAGGTCTTGAGGGTCAGAGCTCCAGTTTGACATGACTGAGGGCATTGACACTGGTTTCCACCAAAACGCTGATTGTGAGTAAGTGCACATTGCCATGAGTGAGGTAAGTCCTTTAAAGCTGTGTGGTCTAGTCAGAAAATATTCATCGTTGTCCAAGTTTTCTTCATTGTCTGGTCAGTTTTGTTTTTGCTCAGCTTCCCTCGGATTGTTTTTGCACATGGTTTGAGTTGTGGAAAATTCTCTCACCTCTTTGAGAATCCCTCACACATCTCTCCCACCTCTGGGGATTCACTGTGAAACCATGATATGAATGAGAGCTCTGTAAAAATAAACTACCAGGTTGTGTAACAGCACTCCAAGGGTTTCAATCATCTGGAGATAAATGCGCTTAGGGTTTTTGATTAGATTTTTTTTCTAATTAAATATCAAAATGTAAACTAAGAGATGTGCAAAAGCGGTGATGCCACAGTCTTATAAACTATGCCTTTGGAGTTGATCTTTTCCTGTATTTAGAATTTAAAAGTAATTTTCCATTAAGGCCATCTTGTTTTGTGAAGGAAATCTGCTGCCTGTTATGTGTTCTTTACAGTGCTCAATTGTGTTTGACAGTTCGTTCTAGAGGTCACTGAAGTGAATGGAAAGTTTGGTCACTCTTCTTTTTGAGTCTCTTGTTAGCCACACAAGCTATATGATGGATTGAAGCTTGAGTCAATATTGAATGTGTGCCTGTGAATGTGTGAGGCTGACCTGTCTCTTTTTTACTTATACGTTTTTGCCGATCCACAGCTCAGTGCAGGGCGTTGTACTGTCACCTGTGTGTGGCATGTAGGTCAGGGTAAAACTGCATGGATACATGGGTCATGGGAATGTAAAGTTATTTTTCCCACTTTCTTTTGGCATGCCTTCGTTTATGAACATACAACCTGAACAATTTTCAAACTTAAGTTTCCCCCTCACATCTTTCTTTTATGACTGATTTGTTTAGCTTAATGTCTTAAAAGTGGAACATGTCTCAGCTGTAGGCCTGCATAATATGAAGACAAGTGTGCATATTAGCTATACAGGTTCCATGTCTTTATGCTTTAATGGGTACACTGCTAATATAAACCCCAAATATAGCTTTTTGGCATGTTTTACACAGTCCATGTGTTTGTAAAATGTCATCTCCTGAATCCAACATGATTCCAAATAGCACCAGAGCCGTTGTGCTTTCTGCACTCCTCTCACCTTCCTCAGACAAGTGCTAGCTAACCTCACAGTCGTCACCAAATTGATATCAAATGGGCCTTGTATATAAAATGTTTTTTTGTTGCAATGTGTTTATAGCACATGTTCATATCAGGAAAGTATGATTTATCGCTCAGTACTACTCGGCTGTTAACCAAAGCGTTACCTGGACCCAAAACTAACTGCAGGTGGAAGAGGTGGCTCCCTGCGGCACCGAGGCAAACCTAATATATGACTGACATGTTGGGTGTCCTGAGAACCTTTTGAGGTAGCATCACATGACCCGTGGCCCCTGAGCTCTGCCTTGGAAAGGGTTCGTAGCATGATATGAGACATCTGCACAGTAGTCATGGCAACATTTACTCTGCCGTGATGTGGCTAAAACACAGCGCTGTTAGCCAGAGCAGTATCCCTCCATGTATCACCACAGCCTATCCTTATCACAACATCCCACTAACAGAGTGCGGCGCAGCAGGGCGCAGCATCCTGCTGTAAGAAAACAGATCTCTTATCATCCACATGATCCCTGTCACACCACTGCATGGAAAAAAGTGTAACTGATCAAAGCACATGGCTATTGTTTCCAATTTAAGGCTCATTTTGAAGAATGCAAGCATGAGAAGACTTTGTCATATGATGTTGACCTGAATGTGGTGGATTTGCAGGAGCAGAACTCCCTCTAGTGATTGTTTAAGTGAAAGGCAGAGACAGTAACTGACCAGGCTCCATATTGGCCAGGCTTCATTGATTTCTCCATGTGTATTTTGTGATCTGTTCACTTCCATTAGTCTTTATTTTCATTTTTGTGTGTTTTTAATTGTACACTCATTTGTTGTATTTTTGCAGCCAGAGTCTCCAGCTGCCTCATCATCACATGGGACTCCGTGCCCTGAAGAGGAGGATGATGGGGACCTGAACAAAGCCTTGGGTGTCCAGCGCTTCCAGCAGATCCTTAGCCCTGCTACTGCTGTACCTGATGAGCAGCACCACAACTACCATGAGGAGGACATTGAATGTAAGTATATTTAGATAAGCATATTTCAATATTCAGACAGCTCTGAATTTTATTAGGTGGTCCTTCTGAGCTTTTGTATAACAGGTATCAGTAAAGATCTAAATAAGGTGGCACTTTCTCACCTGTTCACTCTGCTTTCCCACAGACCACCGCCACTCCTCTCACCACATCCACCGACCTCTGTCCAAACTGCCCACCGATGGCCGCAGGAAGAAGAGCAGTAAGAAGAGGAGAAAGGACAAAGATCACAAAAGCAGCCATGTGTCCAGCAGCGGCCCCATAGAGGAAGGAGAAGATGAGGAGGAAGAGGAAGACGAGGGCACCGAGTCAACTTCTGCTCCTCCTGAGGCAGAGAAAGTCAAAGATGTGGAGGTAAAAACTGGAATCCATAGTTGTTTTTCTCAGAGGACAAGAAGTGATAGACACTGAGCTCTTGTTTGATGCATTGTCATTTGTATTTATTTAAATTGTGTAGTCTTGTGATACTGTAAAACACTATTGTAGTAATTATTTATTAGACTCATTTTTAGCAATAGTTGTTATACTGTACTGACCAAAACATAGAATGAATGAAGAGATGGCATTGTACATGGAAACAATACATGTATTATTCTTTACTGACCCAACCCACAACTACACAACTCTCTCAAGTACTGTAGCGTTGTAGACACACTATATCATAATGGTCCAGTTCCCACAGACCAATAACACATGACAAAAGTACAAAGACAGCATAAAATAGAACAAAAATCTGTCATGGGTTATTCAGCTGTTCACTATCTTGATTCATGAGCTCATGAAGCACATGAATACACTTTTAAGAATTGCTGCTGTACACATGACCATAGACACCCAACCCTGTTGGATTACTGCTGTACAATTACCATATTTTCCTCCATGAATATTTCAGTATCGTCTTAATCATTCATCAGTGGGTTTCATGTTAGGTTGTTATTATGATACTTTACAAAACAAGACCAGATTTAACCAGCTCAGACCTAATAGTGTTCACTGTTGCAGAACTTGTAGAATATCTTAGGAGTTGTTTTTCTTCAATCATAACTTCTTTCTTGTATATCTGATGTAGTTTTTTCTGTCTGTTCTCTCACTCTGTATTCTCTCCACAGTTCTTCGTTTCGGATGAAGACCAAATGGCCAAACCTGGTAAAGAGAGCCCTCACTCTGCACGTGAGCTGAGTATCGTACCGCAGTCTGCAGCGGGGGCAGATAATGAAGATGCAAGTTCTACAGAGTGAGTCAAAAACTGGTTCCTAAAATAAAAAAAACCCTCCGGTATCGGCAATGTTAACCATCCAGTACATTTGCGGGTTGTAATCATGTGTTACCTGCTGGGATGATTGCATGTTTTTGTCATGTTGCTGAAATGTTCTCAGTCTCTGTGATGTTGTTTGGATCAGGACAGACCGCTTAGGAAACACATCTGATTGGCTGGTGAGGCACACACTGTACGTTACCATGTCTCAGGCATCCAGTGGGCCTGCTGCGCACAATCTGATGGTCCAAAGGAATCCTCTCCTCACAGACCCATATATCTGTCACTATAAACGACATAACACACCTCCACAGCCCCTGGCTCCACCTATGACATTTACTTTTCTACTTCATGAGTGTCAACTTTGGTTGTTTGCAGTCTATTACAGAGGAAGATAGTCACAGAGGGTTTGTTTATAGGAAACTTCCTGATACAGAAAGAGGATAGCTGAGACAGTAGTATTAATTTATCAAGTCCTTAAATACTGTAGAACATTTGCCTTTAAAGGAAGGTGAGTCCATTATGATTCTATTAAGACCTGCTTTAGAGCACTTAGATGTGGATCCTTTCTCTTTATTACAGTGTGGGTTTTCTTTTGGTTTAATGTGGATTCACATTCATTGCTTTCAGGCTAGAAATCCAAGTGCATTTAAACTACGAGCAGCAGTGGAAGGGTCTTATACCTAGATCAGAAGATGACAACTAGTGTAGTGTAGTGATACGTGTCCATTTTTTAGGAAAATAAAGGAACTAATCTTCAGTAGCTGTCATTGTGAGTGAGCTTCAACTTTTTCTCCCCCTCTCTGCCTCCGTCTAGTAAACCAGCCCCCACCGAGACCTCCACTGCGGATCCTCAGTCTGTGCCATCTGAACACACACTGCTGGCCCGGGTGTCCTCTGCCAGCCGCAGCTACGACCTGCAAGAGCGCCGGCGCACAGGCAACATGACGGGTGCCGAGCAAGCCAAGTATCAACGTATCCCCACTGACGAGAGCGAGGCTCAGACCCTGGCCTCCGCTGATTTAGATGGCATTAAGAGTGAGTGTGGACAAGTTCTTTTTTTACTTAAAATGTTTTTTGCTTATTTTGTGGGATGAATGCCTTTATTGTCTGTTAATGCATGTTATATAATAGGTGGCTTCTATTAGATACAAACTTTTAAATCTGCATTTTAGTCCTTTGTATGAGTTCAAATGCATATTCTTAAAGAAATATGAGCTTTAAAATATTTGTCCACATCTAAGGCATAAGCTACTTTCAAGTATTTAGAACTTCTTTTGACATTAAATCATGTACTCATGCAGATGTCTTAAGTTTTTTTGTTTTGTTTTGGGACATTTCGTACATTTATCTGATTGGAGACAGTAGAGAGGAGAGAGGAACTAAGGGTAGTGTGATAGAAAATCACAAGCAACAAAGATCAAGAACAGGACTCAAACTGTATGAACATTGTACTTCATGGCCGGTACCTTTAACCACTTTACTGCACCTCGGTGTTATATTTCATATTCTCTAGGCAGTGCTATATATAAAGAATGTATTTTAAAACTCTAGGATAGAATTTCATTACTCTTCATCACACAAGAACACTGCAAAGCATGTAAAATTCTAGCTTTCCTGATGCTCGGATACCACCAAAACCATTTGAGCGAGGGCAGGGGCCACCTCAGGTACCTCTACATTGCATTCTGTTCCCCGCTGCCTTGTGACGTTCCGGGCCCAGCGTGAATTTGTGTTCAGGGTCACGGTGATTTACGTCAAGGAGCCGACCCCTCAGCAGAGAGCAGCAGCTTATCAGAGAGTGTGGCAGACAGGCCCACATTATTAAATTAGCCGTTCCTGCTGTCAGCTGAGGCCCCTGGATTCAGGCCCGAGCCAACATGGTGGCTAATTGTGAAACTTGGCCCTCAGTTCACAACCTTATCATCATTAATGGAATGAAACAAGGAGAAGAGTTAAGTAGACTAGACGGCAAGGTAAATGACTGTGAATGAAGGTATGGGCTTGATATGTGCCCAGATACACTATTTGGTCATAATGTGGCTTATGACAAAGGTTCATCACCAGTTATTTCTCTGTGTCTTCTTTTATCTGCTTCCCGCCACTGTAAATCGTCCTGGGAAAGTGGCTCTGTCTCTGGCTGCTGCTCAACAACAGGAATTATTAGATCACCGTGTCTCCCCTTTTGTCCGACCTGAGCAAATTAACACCTTCGCTCACTGATGCATTTTGATAGTTTCAATCCCCACAGGGTCAGTCACTGGTCAAGAAATGGCAGGTTTTTCTTTTTTAATTTGTCAAAAGCTGCCACTTGTGGCACGTCCCAGTTTGAGTAAAGAGGAGGTCACGTAGTCTTACTGCCGCGCCAGCTCTAACCCTACGCCCACCAAAAAACCTCCACATGTCACTTAGGGCTGATTTTACTCCAAGGGCTGCTGCAAATTTTACTCACACACCAGTGGACACACCAGGGACCGGCCATGCAGTGGACCTTTCCAGTAAAGAGTGGAAGTGCAGCTAGAATCAGACGGCTAGAGTAGGAGCTGAAAATCTAAGAGTTAGGATTTTTCTGTCTTCTTGAATGGACTTACTGGTTTTAGATGAATTAAAATATTGATGAAGAATCTCAAAAGCTTTACTGTGTGTTACATAATACATACAAGCTCTGATAAAGGTAAGACACTTTGTATTTATAAAGGGAATGACACTTACTCTGGTTTTGCTTTTAAGATGATCATTTTAACATGGTAAAATTATGTCTGTCACTGATGTGAAGCTCAGGGTGAGACTCGGAATTGCTGGTTATTCATATTATGCAGTGCAGCATTTTGTCAGTTTTGATCCTTAGAGTGAAATGTTTTTCCTCTTTTTCTGTGATCAAGATGAGCAGAGTTTTTGCCAGCAGCTCCACTGATCTTTGAACTCTAACACCTGATAGGGCGATTCGCAGTGTTGTGCCGTATCTCTGCCATCCGGTGTCTCTATCCACATCCCTTTCAGTGTCTGGTGTGCTGCCAGGCTGGGTAGCTGGGTAACCCTACTCCCTTTTGTGGTACCACAAATACAAAATCAAAGTGGCCTGGCCCCCTGCGACTTGAGACACTGAGATTTGAACTCGGGTTGAAAGGTCAACGTGTGCAGGCTAAGGACAGAAGCATGCAAGATGGACTTTATTTGCAGTTCTTTCTTTTTGGATGTCCATCATGTATATGGAACTCTGTATGGTGTTTTGTTTGTTTATGGTGAAAATCAGACACTACTGTGTCCAAATTAATCTTCTCTAAATATATAACACATCTAACCCCCCTGCTTTCTTCTCCACTAGGTCATCGTTTTGAAGATGTTCCTGGTGTGCGCAGACACTTGGTCAGAAAGAGCACCAAGGGACAAGTGGTGCACATTGGCAAGGACCATAAAGAACCAAGCACGAGGAGTCGTAAGCAGGACCGCACCCCACATGAGGTGAGATATTACTCATTTTCAACCATGCCCTTTAGCATTAAGGCTGCAAATGGAGACGTTAATACAGATAATACAGAGTTTGATGGGGTTTGTCCTGGTTTCAGCCTTCAATCCATGTCTAAATGTATTTTGGAAAAAGCGTTATGTAAGAGGTCCAGTAAATGCATGGTTAAATTTCATTTTGGAGATTTTTCTTTCATGTGGGTTATTTTGTGTGTGATCCTAAAGTAAACAAGAGTCAACTTTCCACTAGGACAAAAACTAACTGTTTCACCTATTTCTTTCATTATATTTATTGACCATTTTAGCCTTTAAAATGTTTGAAATTTGTAAATAATAAGAATTTAAATTTTATCTGTCACAATTACCTAAATAGTTACTAACTAACTATATCTGAACATATTAACTAAAACTAGAAAGTAAGTAAAAAGATGAATGAGAGAGGCCTTTATTTTAAATAATCTGTCAATTACTGATGTAAACGAATAAACCTGTTACTTATAGAATCCGAACAGTTACTGGGTATTTCAATTTTATTTCAGGTTTAAAGTTATTTTCCAAAATATAAATATATATGATGGAAAATCCTGGGAAATGTTTCGTCTCTTTCCTTCCCTCATGCTTTTGTTGATAGACAGGGAGGAAGGAGACAATTAAAAATGGATGAATGAGTTCTTTCCTTTCACACACAGAAAGGGAAAAAGAGGGGAGAGAGGAGTGGAGGTAACCAGACACGGGGAGCTCCTGAAAGAGGGAGAGCTATGTTTTATTAACACACACACATTCTCATGCACCGCTACGAGCCCCCAGCAGCCCTGGTAAACAACAGGTCCCTGTCAGGTGTGCGTTTGCGTTGTTGAGATGAATTACCCACGGGCATGTGTGTAGAAGCGAGGGTCCCTTCCTTTGTGCCGCTGTTGGCTCTATCAGTGTTTGAGTCCTCTCCTGCACCATCTCGCTCCTCCAGTCGTTACCAGTGGTTCTGTACCGCTCTGCATCGCGGCCAGAAGGCTTCCTACTGGACATGGACTCCAGTCAAATGGCTCGGTACCAGAAGGTGAGGCTGGGTGACCGGCCAGAGTCAGGTTTGACCAGTGTGAGCGTGTTTTCACAGGCATGCAGCAGATGATGGCACAGAGTAGTAAAAAAGAAAATGGTTTGGTCTGTCGTTGTGATTGACCAGCATGATGTTCAAATAATAACCATTAAACGGATAGCGAATGCTGAGATATTTTGGATGATGCTTGAGGCTTTTACAAGACAGTCTTTTCTCAGACATTTAACATTTTCCAAGGCTGTAGTTGTATTTAAAGTTTTTATATGTAGGATATTTAACAGTTTGTTAATTATCTGCAGAAAGATTTCGCCCGTGTGTGTGTTGAGTGTTTTAAATAACTCACCTAGTATCCTGGTTTTTCAGATGTTTTCTGGCTTGTTATGGTCCTAAACAAAATGCTCCACTGAAGGCGTGAGTTTGAGTTTACAAGCTGACCAAATTCAAAGTGCATTGTATTTTTTACATGCATGTCGCTTTGTCTGGATGTTTTTTGACCTTGTCTTACCTGCAACAAACGATCTGCTTTTTGTGTTGCTGTGTGATGTTCTCCTAGGTGTTTGTGGAGCTGAATGAGCTCACCATGGACAAGAACCAGGAGATGCAGTGGAAGGAGACGGCTAGGTGGAT
Organism: Coranthus polyacanthus; assembly: GCA_037367275.1. NCBI lineage: Eukaryota > Metazoa > Chordata > Actinopteri > Kurtiformes > Apogonidae > Coranthus > Coranthus polyacanthus. Next base: position 10,095,486 of record JAPQRN010000014.1, on the reverse strand, counting down.
CAAGTTTGAGGAGGATGTGGAGGAGGAGACCGACCGTTGGGGAAAACCTCACGTGGCTTCACTGTCTTTCCGAAGTTTGCTGGAGCTCAGAAAGACCATCTCACACGGTAGGAGAGAGAGATGAAATCTATTTGTGACTGAAAATCAGCACTGTGGTTCCTAGATGACTGAGCTCAGTGTGTATGTGTGTCTTCAGGTGCGGTGCTGCTGGACCTGGACCAGAAAACCCTGCCTGGCATCGCCCACCAGGTGGTGGAACAGATGATCATCTCTGACCAGATCAAAGCTGAGGACCGCGCCAATGTCCTTAGGGCCCTGCTGCTTAAACACAGGTGACTGGCTGCACCAGAATGCAACAAACAAGCTAGCACAGATTTGCTCTTAATGAGGCATTAAATAACCTGTCATGGGGATTTTGGCAGCTAATGACTTGGAGGACTCTGGCAGAGCCTCCTGAGGGGAATTAGACAAGGTTTTCCAATAATCTTACTACTACAGCCTTGTCATTTGATATTTCAGATGTGAGAGCAGTTGCTGGGTAATGATACCACCTTTACAAGAAAACAGTTAAACATGTTATTTAGGGGATTCGTGTTTCAAGGGCAGTGGGTCTATGGGCTTGTGAACAGTTGTAGGAGAAGTATTCCGATCCTTAAGTAAAACTACAATACAGCAATGTAAAAATACTCAATTACACGTAAAAGTCCCGCATGAAAGATCCCACTCAACTGAAAGTACAGAAGTATTAGTAGCAAAATGTAGTTAAAGTATCAATTTTATATGTAGGGACACCTGATAAATCTGAGCGCAAATATTATTATGGAAATATTAGGATCTGTTTTCAGCTTTTCTGTGAGATATATTTGAACAGTTATTAAGAAGTGAAACCATGTTTAGAGGTCACTATTCACTATTTGGTGGAACTCAGACATCTGACATGTGACCCTGACTTGCAAGTGGCTTTTTCTCAGATGTCAGACGCCAAAAAGACCAGAAATCACAGGTGTAATCTTTAACAATTTGTTGTATTTTAAAAGCTTGATATATTGTGTAAAATCATCTGAAAATTAACTAGAAAGTAATTTTCAGATGAGTAGAAAGTACAATATTTGCTTCTGAAATGTGGTAGAGTTGAAGTTTAAACTGCAGTCAAGTACTTGTACTTAAGTAAGTGGAGTGGAGTAAAAGTATATAATTACCAAAGTAGAAAAAGCTGTGTATCTCATAACCTGGCAAAGCGATTATGTCATTTTTGGTACTGATCAGGAACTCGGATATTAATTAGTGGTTTCCAAATTGAGGTTTTGGACCTGAGTGAAGTCACTGTTGCAGAAAATTATGTTTATTTTCTTCTACATTTCCTAAAACTAGGGCATTTGGTTATCGTGCATAGGGTGCCCCCATAGCCATGTAATTCAATCAAATGTCCAATCTGACAATGTTAGTGAAGGTAATCAAAGTTACAGCCTCTGCCTTCTTATGGATCTGCTCCGAAATGTAAGCAGTTTCGATCCATGTCCTTCCCTTCAACCAAGTTTCATGAAAATAAGTGCAGTGTTTTTTGCGTAATCCTGCTGAAAGACAAATAAACCAACAAATAACAAACCAACAGATACAGGCAATTATGTTACCTCCTTTGCAGAGTTAAACATTCTGTGTTTTAATATATTCAGTACAGGCTTGAGCAACTGTCTTTTCTCTCACTGCTTCATGCTTCATGCTACTAGGTGGCTTCATGCCATGTCACAGCCTCTCTTCCTCCTCCTCACCCTGTCTCTGCCTCTCCCTCCCTACCCTAGTCACCCGAGTGATGAGAAGGAGCACAGCAGCCCTTTCCCCAGGAATATCTCAGCAGCCAGTCTGGGCAGTCTGATAACCCACCACCACAGTGCCAATCACATCCACCAGCCGGAGCCGTCGGTCACGGATCCCCTCATGGGCACCGTCCACTCTGTGGGGGACACAGACACGCGCATTGACGTGGAGAAGAATGAGGTTCAGGTAAATCAGAGTATAAAGTACAAAGTGTAAAGTGTGTGGTCTATACAACTAGTCTCTGTTTTTCTAATTCCTGCCTCCTTGTGGTGCTGTTCCAGCAAAAGGAGCCAACCTTGGTGTCTGGCATGCATCGATCCAAATCCAAACATGAGCTAAAACTGCTGGAGAAAATTCCTGAAAATGCAGAGGCCACAGTTGTCCTTGTGGGTAAGTTGTCTCTAACAATGCCTTAAAAACAACCTTCTTTTAATTCATGTTAATCATCTGTGTTCCCTGTTTTATTTTTTATCTTATCTATCTTTTCTTTTCTTGAACTGATGGACATTGAGATTCCACCTGGGGATTATCTGCATGTGTATCTGTGTCTGTATGTTGACTGTTATGTCCAATGCTCTTCCAGGCAGTGTGGACTTCCTGGAGCAGCCCACTATGGCATTTGTGCGGCTGCAGGAGGCAGTGGAGCTGGAGTCTGTCTTGGAGGTCCCTGTGCCTGTCAGGTTCCTCTTTGTTCTGCTGGGACCCCCCACCACCAGCATGGACTACCACCAGATAGGACGCTCCATCTCCACACTCATGTCTGACAAGGTTAGTGAGATTCATACTCTGATGTATGTTTGGTTACTGTAATGCCATCAAGGCACTGGCTTAAGGATTTCTTTTCTTCTCAGCAATTCCATGAGGCAGCCTACCTCGCAGATGACAGACAGGATCTGCTGAATGCCATCAATAGTTTCCTGGACTGCAGCATCGTGCTGCCTCCATCAGAGATGGGAGGTGATGAGCTTCTTCGCTCCGTCGCTCGTTTCCAGCAAGAGATGCTGCGCAAAAGGGAGCAGCAGGAGGTCAAACTAATGGCCAAGGAGCCCAAGAACCTTGAAGAGAAAGGTGAGCATTTTCCCCAAAATCCACAGTAAGGAATTTCAGTTGTTGTTGTTGAAAGTTTATTAATAACCATCTTTATCTCGTCACCCAGAGGCCCTTCTGACACCTTTGAAAAAGTCAGACGACCCTTTAAAACGCACCGGACGCCCCTTTGGTGGGCTGATACGAGATGTTCAGCGCCGTTACCCAAAGTACATCAGTGACTTCAAGGACGCCCTGAACAGTCAGTGCATGGCGGCTGTTATCTTTATCTACTTTGCTGCTCTTTCTCCCGCCATAACATTTGGAGGCCTTCTAGGTGAGTAACATGGGAATCTCAGCCAGGGATGGAATTAAATACAATATGGGGTACTTGTACTTTCTGTATTATTACAGATTGAGGTATCCAACAGTATACACACTAATGAAAATGAGGCCCATTATTACCAGTTTAACATTAAAGATGAACAATTTAATACATCAATAATTATAATCCTGTAATAACTCAGTGTATTCACTGTGAAAACAAATGTGTTGCAATAATGTCAGTGTTTCCATAGGTGTGAATGAGTTTTGTCCTTCTGTTGTTAGGTGAGAAAACAAATGGTCTGATTGGTGTTTCGGAGCTGATCGTGTCTACAGCAGTGCAGGGTGTGATCTTCTGTTTGCTCGGAGCTCAGCCGTTACTTGTCGTCGGCTTCTCCGGACCCCTGCTGGTTTTTGAAGAAGCCTTTTATAGTGTGAGTTGATAGTCAGTGCTCTCGCTTTTACTATTTTCTAATGTAATAAATTGTGTTTATTTACTCAGCTGTGTGTCCTCACAGTTCTGCACTGCAAACAGCATAGAGTACCTGACGGGCCGCGTCTGGATCGGGTTTTGGCTCATCATTATCGTGATCGTCACAGTGGCATTCGAAGGCAGCTTCCTGGTCCGCTTTGTGTCTCGCTTCACCCAGGAGATTTTCTCCTTCCTCATCTCCCTCATCTTCATCTGCGAGACCTTCATTAAGCTTGGCAGGGTACACCTGAGGCTCACTGAGAATAACAAGTTCTGATTATAAAAAGTTTTTGTTGGCACACTGAGGGCTTCCATTCATGACACTAAATGGAACAGACTAATCTTTGAGTGATATTCAGAATTTCGGGGTCAAAATGAGTGTGTTTTTCTAACAAGTGCACCTGAAATCTTCTGTGATTGATTGGGCTTGAAAGTTAATTGGATTGAGAGTTTAATTATTATCCAGGCTTATGATTTAGGAAGGCTTGTTATTTTTAGAGTTTTATGGCACAGACTTGAAAGACGTTTGACTGCAGGCTAATCTTCTTTTCCAGAAAGTTTGGTCGTGCCACCTACAAGTGTTGTGCAGTGGAAGGAAAGTAGTCAAAGCAGGTGTATATGTGTGTGTTTCTGTATGTGTGCATTAATATGAACTGTTTTTTGTCAATGGGCAGATTTTCAAGGAGCACCCACTGAAACGCTGTTCCCTTGACAACAGCACAGAAGGGGACGCCTCAGCACAGAATATCACCCTTGTTCTGAGTAACAGCACCCGGCCTGTGACTATGTCGGTCCGAGGCGAGCCCAACACTGCACTGCTCTCCCTCATGCTCATGGCTGGGACATTTTTCATTGCTTTCTACCTGCGAAAGTTCAAGAACAGCGCTTTCTTCCCTGGAAGGGTAAATGCTTCAATCCTGCATTAATAACTTTGTTTTGTGAACCAGTCAGTGTGTGACAGTCCAAATCGAATGCTCCCAAAGAATGAAATCAAAACATATTCAGACCAAAACTGCGATGAAGCCACGGTTGCATCAGTATGTAAATCTAAAGTGTCCCAGTATTAGTAGCTGTTGGTTGTCGGTCATGATGTTCCTCTGCAGATGGAGTGAACCCAGTTGTCAGACTGCCAGACTTGTAGATGCTTAAATTTTCATTTTTTAGATAAATTTCAGGATTTCTTCTCTGGTGGTAAATGTAATTAGTATATTTATCAAGTACTGTTAGTACAAATTTGTGGTACTTGTACTTGAGAGTATTTCCATTTTATGCTACTCCGTGCTTCACTACATGTCAGAGGGAAAAAGTAAAAAAAACTGAGAACATATTTTGTTTATCAGAACTTTGTTTTTCTACTTTCTTCTCCCATTAATCACATGATGAGCCGTCAGATTTATCTGGTGTCTGTTTATATAAAACTAGATATAAAATCGTTCAGACTAGCTCCACCATTAACATGCTGCCACAACACTGATGC
>JAPQRN010000014.1:10037039-10047155 GCA_037367275.1 Coranthus polyacanthus | reverse complement strand
TGTTCTTCTTATTTCGTTTTAACAAGTGGCGTCCAGCGTCAAGGTACATTACCATCATCTACTAAGTCTGAGGGTGGACCCAAGTTATTATCCCCTTAACTAAAAAAAAAAACCCAGGCTGTAATGAGGGACCTCGACGTTTTTTGCGACCACCGTCTGTATTTAGCTGGTTGCAATATGCAACTTCACCACTAGATCTCACTAAATATTACTGTGAATACGGTATTAATTGACTGATGAGACGCACAATAAGTGTAATGTGGACTTGGATGAATACATATCCAATCATAAGAGTACACACAAAATAATAATAATAATAATACAATTACATATTGGTTTCAAAATGATACACCAATAAGCTCCGTCATGCATCATATAACCCATCGCTGTGAAACAATAGCATATTCCCAGAGCTTGGTAATCCATTTCCTAGCTGCCAGTAATTGTATTTCATCATATAAATTCAAACTGTTTTATCATGTATTTCCTAATGAGTAATGTAGAGGTTTTAAACGTATATGAATATTTTCTAAAAGAGGATTAGGTCACGTAATAAAAACGTATACAGTGCTAACTTAAAATATCTGTTTCTATTTGCTGAGCTGTTGCAGGAGCTTTGGTTGCTACTTTTTAATTTTTTTTTACTGGACTCTTTGAACTTTTGTCACGTTGTTTCCCCTTCCCTCTTATAGCCTGTTTGTTCTGTATCATCAGCAAAACTCTGAACAGAAAGCATGAATGATTAGATAAGTAATGAGTGGCAGCTGCGATCATTTCCAGTGACTTGACAGAGAGGAAACGCCAGAGCAGAGTACAAATAATGTTGTCGCAAAAGAGGCAGAACGTTGCTAGATTATGCCGTTTTAAGCTTTCACAGTAGAGCAGAGGCACCCGGCTGCTGAGGTCTGATAAAGACGGGTGTTGTTTCTCACCTGTAGGTCTTTGTATTTTCTGCACAATGCCTCTGATCAGATATCACCTACTCATGCGAGATTTAGAGAGATATACATCTCGCGCTTTTTAGGAGTGTGCAAAAAGTGTGTTTCCGCACTCACTTTACCCCATGGCTGTCGTGTATGCCAGTTAAGAGGCTCTTATCTTTTCTGTCTTGAGAGGCTGAGCGGGAAAATCAGTAAGCACACAGTGTAGGTATGCAGATAAAAGGGCCCTGACCTTGTGGGTTTTTTTTCGTTCCACTTGAACACAGGAATGTTCGATTGGTTGAAATGGATGGGTGTGTGTTCAAGGGGAGTGGGGGCCTTTCACCTCACTAACTCCTCGGCCGCTGCAGGATGGTTCAGCAGTTTGGGTTGGGTTATGATCGGGGCTCATGAGACTGCTGAGAGCGCAGAGAGCGAGAGTGATGCTCTGGCTCATGTACAGCAGAGCGTCAGTGGCTAATTTAAACCAAGCGGCTGAAAAACGAAGCCAACGCGGAAGTGCCAAAAACTGGATTTCTTCGAATGACCGCTTGAGTCAATCCCCATAGACATAAACTTTACAGTAGAAATAAACATGTTTACAGCCTGGAACAAAGGACAGTGTCTACAGCTAATTTCCCTATTCATGACAACTGTACAGGAAGGGAATTGTGATATAACTCACCTTTAAATTATATTAAGGCTTAAAGTTACGCATAATTAAGGAATGGCAGCTGTGATTGACAGGTGGGTGCCTTCCACACGGGCTTTGATTGGCAGGTAGCTCAGCTGCTAAGTTCATTGAATAAAACATGTTTTTTTCCCCCTGACAGACAGCTGTAGTTGTGTTTAAGAGGTTACACTAACAAGACCGTCAAAGAATTACAGCACCCGGCCTGCTAGCGTGATACAGCTAATATTAGCATTCATTTACGTTCATTTACAGCTAGTGCTTAGTGTGTTCATATATTAAAACTGACATTATCATCAAACACGACCACATGTGCTAACCTTTATGTATGTGTTAGCGTTTAACATGACACTGTTGGTTGACTTGATTAGCATTAGCATCCTCAGCTCCGTGCTGAAAAAAAAAAAAAAAACAAGACGGTGACGGCCAAAATGCCAAACTCAAGGCTTAAAAACCGCAGTCTGCAAACCAACGGATGACGTCACAGAGATTTACAGAATACTAGAATTAATGAATGCTTTATTTTAAAATGAAAGTCATTAAAATCTAAAGGGATCCAACACCGAGCCCCAACCTACTAATTAACATTTTCAATTATCTGGCTTGTAGGTGTAAATTGGTGTGAAAACGACACTCCCTCACACATACACAGACACATGCAGGCACATGTGTACGTGACACTCGCGTATCCCCGTTCCCTTCTCCGCCCTGAGAGCAAAGCCTCATTTCTGAGGAATAGCTGTGAGCGGGTAAAGATTATGTAATGACCGTCCACAACACTTCCTATGCTTATCACGCTCCAGTCAGGGCGGCTTCAAACATCTTAAACGCAGCTGTGGATTTGCCATCTCTCTCCCACTGCCCTTGTAAATCTACAGCTTTGTGACGGTAACAAAGGGAACGAGGACAGCGCGGTTATTGTAATCTGGCAGCCTTGGTACAGACTGAAACTGGAAATGCAAACGCAAAACCAAAAACTACATCAGAACATTTCTAATCTTTTTCTGAAGGTCATACATTTCTTATCATATCTCAGTTACATAAAAAAAGCACAGGACTGGATCACGGGTAACTTTTTTTCTTCTTTTTTTTTTTTTGCAGGACTTATTTGATGTTATCCAAGCCTGTTTTATTAAAAAAAATAGGTCGTATTTTTACACCACAATAGAAGTATAATTCATGCTTTATGAGCTTTCTAAAAGAGGCTAAATAAGCTTGTCGGTCTTTCACTGTGTTTTGACTGTGTTATGTCCTGTTTCTGTTTGCTTTGCAGCAGCCCTCCTGCATTGAAGCCATCTGCTCTGTTAACCCGCCTTGTGCTCCTACATTCCTCTTTATGGGGAGCTTTAACTGCTTCATGAGAAAATGAAAAAGTGAGACGTGACGAGGGCTGATCTGTTTAATATCTGCCCGTGAGCGCGTGTGACCTTACCAGTCATTTGAAAGAGGTCAGACCTTTTTTATGCTTCAGAAAGTCGAGATCCTGGCGACGGAGCACGTCGTTTTAATTTCGATAATGTGGGCCGTGAAGGACATTAATTTGAGAAATGCTGCGGATGAGTCGATGTGATTTTTGTCTAATGACTTAAAATCTGTGCACATTTCCTCTCCCCTGCTTGACTTGTGACCGGTGCCATCACATTATACTTCACACTGAGTGGACACACACTATCTGAGACGCTGACCTGATTGTGTACTGCACATGTGACATCCTGGGGTGAGAGACCGAAACGTGGAGGCGGACTGTAGAGCTGTTTGTGTGACTGATGAAGGTCAGCAGACGGTCAGTGGCTCAAGGCCTGAACGCTGACTGAGAAACGAGGTAGGAGTCCGCTTGTCGGGCAGCAGGCTGTCTCCGTGGATGCCCTTGGTTGCCAGTCACCTTAAAGCATGGGTTTCTTTAGTGTTTGCAATAAAAAGTCTAATTATGCAAAATATCACTAGTGAGCATTTTGGAGCAAAGTATTTTTCTACAAAGAAACCGTTTCATCCCAGATAGGGCTGCAACTAGTGTACAGGTACGGGAACGTATCATATTGTACAATATATATTCATGGTATTGTATCGTACTGGCACCAAATCTAAAATGTTTTCTTAACACATGCAGGCACGATAAATGGATTCCCCTGCAAATTCCTTGGAATGGATATGGAAGATGCAGTCGGTGTGTGTGTGTGTGTGTGTGTGTGAGGCACTTCTTTGTACATTGTTTCATCTTCGTCGACAAATTCTGTGAAACCGACACAGCAACGCAGTGGGAAAAAAAAAACATAATTCCTAATTTTGACCCTTTTGTGGGTATTTATTCTTCAATCAAGCAGACATTACGATAATTGTAGATAGCAAGTACTGCAGAATCGCTGTATTGTCATGCCATTGTTACTGTAGGCAATGAGCTGTAATAGTATTGCATTGTGAATTACTCTGTGATTTCCACCCCTAGCTGCAGCTAATTAGTAAAAACAGCCCCTTCTTTCTTTCCTTGCAAAATAGTTGCAGATTACAGTTACAGTCTAATAATCGAGCAATTGCGCCTCTAGTCCAAAAGTCTTTTGGAACTTTTTGTCTGGTATTAATTCAAAATAAATAAGTGTGACGTCTTAAAGCGCTTTACAGTAAATTAGACCTGCACAATAATGAGTAAATCTGCAATGAGCAGTAACATTGGTCAATGATGAGATGTCTTGCAATTAGAAAACAATCTTACCTCGCAGTCGCCACCAAACTAACATCAATTAATGTGAGGGCAGCTGACGGTTACCTGGGGCGTGGTCCGTGTATCCAGGGCTCCGTCTGATTGGTCCACAATGCTGAGCGTGAATGCATGGCGCACGTTAATAAAATGATTTTACAATTTATTGGTCAGCGCTAAAAAAAGAGCCGTTTCATATTTATACTAAGTGATCGACTTCACTGACAATGTGGAAAGCACTCACAGTATATGTTTTGTTATGAATTTCAAACGCTATAACATTTTAATGATAGATGGAAAACAGCCCTTTTTTTTTTTTTTATTAAAAACGATTTAATACTGAGAAGAAGCGCTCTGTATTTTTCATGTGCATATATAGTGTCAAATTGTGTTGGGTCGCGTCTAAATTGAAAAGGCGGCATTGTTTCCAAATGTTACAGAGATTTTCTCCACTTCTTGCATTTTGCACAGCATTTCAGTCTGACTCTTTGATGCTGCTCCCCTTTGAAGCCGGCGAAAACTCTCCGGGAGAGAAATGCACTCATTTAGATACAGCACAGCACGTTGACATGGAAGCACTCCAGTGGTATGCAGATAAGCTGGGTGTAGCCTTAGCTGTCGCAGATCGTATTGTTAAATATTAATGTGAGTATCAGCTCATCTTGGAGGTATGAGGTGTAGGAAGAGGCTCAGTACAGGCCAGATTCTGACATGTCGGAGACAAAGCTTTGTCTTTGAGACCCACACACAGTCTCAGACAAAGACACTCTTTCATTTATTGCTGAGATGCCTTTGTAAGGAGAACACACGGAAAGAGCTGCCATACCGTAGCCCAGCGCTCTCCTCAGTGCACTGGTCCGACATAAACTGTGACTGCAGATGGTCCAGCCGACATTTGTAATCATGCATCGCATAGAGAAGAGATTTTCCTTTACTTGCACTGTACAGAAAGCCTGCCATGTCTTTGAGAAATATGTAATACACCTGTGTGCTTTATTTGTTTATTTTGGACCTATTTTCCAAGGGACTCCTGGGCAGGAAAGCATCACCATCAGTTCAGTTTCTAGTCTTCTTCGTGTGTGTGTTTTGCATGTACTACACAGAATGAAGTTTGAACCATAAGACTGAATAAGATAAGATAAGACTGAACACTGATTGTTTAGAAGATTGCTGATACATCGCGTCGGGCTCATGGAAATTATGATGGTCATTTTCCAGCGTTTTCTGAGGTTTTATTCACAGAACAACCTCTTTATGCCTTTTATAAAGTAAGTGAAGTAGTCATTAGTGTTGCAGGTCTATAAAAAATAATAATTATCAGGAGATAAAGATGTCTTTGAGGTAGACCGTTAAATCGGTTTGGTTGAATATTCAGCGCTGATGGGATGTTTCAGCAGAATTTGGCTCTTGTTGTTCAGTCAGTGACGCTGTAACATTACGCGATATCAGCATGTTAACAAGTACACACCAGACTTGACATGGGTGGAATATGTTCAAGTCGATAAAAGGCTTAAAGCATTGTATTCTCATGAGTAATAAGAAATAGATGATAAATCATCACAATCATCACAAATGTGCGAGCGTGTCTAAAAGATGTAACATCGAGCATCAGCTATGTGAATAAATGTTACTAATGATATTCAACATGAGCAGCTCGGACACTTGTGTTTCTATTTTTTTCAAAGTAGCTCCCAGAGTAATAAAAGTTGAAGACCCCTGGTGCAGACTCACTGTTTTCATCCTGGATTGGCTGTTAGGGCTGCAACTAACGACTATTTCTTTGTCGATTAATCTCGATTAAGTGTCTTGTTTGGTCCACGACCCAAAGATATTCAGTTTACTGTCACAGAGGAGGAAAGGCAGAGAAAGTATTCACATTTAAGCACATGGAATTAGAGAATTTTTCCTTTTTCTTGAAAAATTATTGATTATCGAATTATACAGATTAATCGTTGCAGCTCTACTGGCTACACGACCTCACCCATGAAATAGTATTATCCAATGCACGCTTGTCTTGTTTTCTATTAAATTAGAGACAAAAACATCCTAAAAACACCATCACGTGAGTGAGAGGCGTACAGGATTAATTTGTGTGGTGAGGCAATGAGAGGTTTCGCCATCGAGATCCAGTTTTACCCAGCTCAGATGGCCGTTTAAGAAATCAGAATAGAAGTTTGTGTTGTTTTGACACAAACACACGGTGCTTAAATGCCTCTCCACACCCTCAACCCACCTCCCTTCCAACAGCCAATCACATTCTAATCTCATTCCGGGGTGATGTTTACCAGTCTCACGCTACCATGACCAAGCAAAAAGGTCTCACTAAACCCCTGGGATGTAGACGCTGGGACAGGGGACCAAGTGTTTCTCAACATCCAGAGAAAATAAACAACAGCCAAGCCCTGACGCCAAAGGAAAACGGACATGATTTCTTCCTGAAGGCGAGTGAAGCGAAGGAATTCCCTCTGCTGTGAGCCATTCAGAGCATTGTGTTTCACCTCTGTAATAGCAGTAATCAGATGATCATCTTTCACAGAGCAGGAGTAGACCGATTATATGTCATGTCGTTCCTGCTGTCCACCTCCGCTCCGCATGAAACCCCTCCCATCACGCAAAGGGCTTCATAGCTGCAGCGTAGGTTGAGCAACGGACAACCCACCGCGGGCCAAAAAAGCATATGCAGAGCCATTTCTTCAGTTCTCGTGGTTTGGCATATCCCACGAACGCCAACATATCTGTGGTGTCTGAGAATATAAACAAGAACATTTATAGCAGCTTTTGTGGTTTTCCCCGCTTGCCGTCTCTCTCTCTTCTGCTTGTTCGGTTCCGTTAACAAACCTCCTCCTGTTGAGCAGGATACAGAAAGACGTTTTGACTCCATTCATTGCCGAGCCTCAGAACATGATGTCACTTTCAGCGTGGTACAAGTGGAGCTCTGTAGAATATGTCAATGGTTAGCATTTAGCGGTAATAAACAGTCATTTAGGTGTAGCGGGAAGCCCAAATAATAGGCGTTCAGATGCCACCCTGTTATCAAGCCCTCCGTCACTTCTCAGCTGCTCATCAGAGATGCACAGATGTCATTTTGAAAGCACGGCGATAAAGATGATGACAGAGGAGCGGCAGGTGTGCTTACTTCTTTATTTCATTTTTAATCCCCAGAATTTACATATTGAACCCCGTTAGAAGAGAGTGAACCAACGGGGCGGAGTGCATGTTGAAATCATCGACAGGACTTTATTCAGGGCTCAAGTATCAACAAATGTGATGCAGCTTTCAGGTGTCTGCACTTCAGCTTCAACTTTTTACTTTGACTCACCACCTTTGGACCCAAATATCTGTACTTTCTGCTCCTTGCATTTTCAAAACCGCGATTAGTCTTCATTTCGCATCAACAGCCAGATGGATTTAAAACCAAACAGGTGCGACAATTCTAACACATAGAAAAGACGACCCCTTGGCGTGTCCATCGGTGCGTATCATACATGACAAATGTAAGAAAGATGAAAACCGCGCTGGAGATGTAACGAGACGAAACACACGTGAAAGGGAGATCGGACCGTGAAGAAAAGGCATCGTAATGTTTCGAGTTCTGTTACTGATTTAAAACTGATCTTCTCATTAGAGTGAATTTAGTGTTATTATAATACACTTCCGTATGTCGTATATTTTATTGTATGCTTTCAACTGCAAGTTCCCTTTTTTATATTTCTTTACATGCTCTTGTGTGTTTGCTTTCTTTCATGATTTTACTTAATTGAATGTTTTTTTTATTGGGAAGGAATGTTTATCAATTCTTTGCCTTCCTTCCTCCCATGCACATAATTTAATGCTCTTTTCTTTAATTCAATAATATAATGTAATAAAGACTGCTATTATGATGAATTGGAAGTTGCAGTAGCAATGTCCTGAGGACAGCAACGAAAATTGCTATCACATGGTCAGGTAGGATCAATATGCTCATTGATTTCTTTATAATTTGCCATTTGCTATCAACAGCCTGTAAAAAAAAAAAAAAAAAAAAAAAAAAAAAAAAAAAAAAACCTTGGCCGCCGTCTTTGTATTCACTTCAGTTCATTTTCATTATGTAGCACCAATCACAATCATGATTATCTCTAGGCACTTTACAAATTCAGATTGAGACTGTACTGTACTGTAGCTCAGTGGATGAAACAATGCCTTGAGATGTTAAAAAAAAAATTTAAAATATGTAGCCGTGTGTAAAACTAGTCCATGCCACAGTGCTGAAATTGATTATTGGGTGGTAATTCACTGCAACGAGGACAGGCTCGGCTACAGAGCAGCGTTTAAATAAATCTTTGAATTCCCCTCCCACTTGAAATGACACCCCCATGGCAGCTCTTTTTAATTTGTCTGGGCTTAAAAGGAATTGAGGGTCTTGCATCATTCTTAATGCTTATTGAAAGTGCACCTTGAACCTGAGTCCGGGATCCCATGCTCTATACTGCACCACTTCTGCCGTTGTGAACAGAAAGTAGCAGGAGGTTGCATCAAGTCTTCCCAGCTGAGGCAGCAATATCCTGTGATGAGCAGTCTTCAGCTCTTTGCCGCTGCTACATAAATGCCGCCTCATGCAGAGAGATGAAGCCCCGGGCTGTCTGCGTCTGCCAGATTATAGACTCAGCCACAACCACTGCTCCTCTCTTGTTCTTTGCCGTTCTTGGAGCTTCAGTGCCACCTCCACCATCTTGTGTCCCATGTATCACTTCACTAATTCCCTCATCCACAATCTGCTCACTTCTTCCTCTCTGCTGTCTGCCACTAATCCATCTCCTCACTCTGCTGCTCATCCTCTTACCCTTCTTGTAATGTAATGTAATGGACGGCATATCGCAGCGCTGAACTTAACCCCGGTACAGTTAATACAGTCAATGATCTCACATCTATCAGCACCGTTCCTCTTCCATGCACCGATCGATTAAAAACTGAATGTGAAAAGGTTCAGACCGTCCCGGCTTTTTTCTTCTTTCTGCACCGGCAGATTAAACTTTTCACTAATGCTGCTGTCAGTGTCAAATCTCCACTCTGTGAGTGGATTATAAGGAGCTTTTTCGCAGATATTATTGTCAGAGCAGGAGCCACCTCTATTCATTTCAGTCACGCTTTTTTTGTTGGATGTGTTGCAGAGAGCACGGTAAGCTCTGCTGCATTGTTTTGTTTTTTTGTGTGTTTTTTTTTTTTTTTTTTTTACAGAGCTCACGGGCACAGACAATACTGAGTCTTCTGGGGACGCCAGCCCATTCTTTGTCTTTATTCTCATTGGCTAGGAGGCCGCTCGAGGCTGAGTTGAACCGGGTCTGCTATGGCAGAGCCGGCAATGTGTCTTATCCCGAGCAGTTTTAATGTCTGGAATAAAATGTGCCTCTGACTGTTTTTTTTTTCCCCTTTTATTGCCTTTGTGGTGCAAAAAGAAACAAAGAAACAGTACAGATTTTGCAGCTGCAGCACTAACATAATGTGTCATCCCATATCTGTTTCTGTCTGCCCCCTGCAGGTGAGCCAAGGTAATGTCCCAGGTGTGGAAAGTGCATCTCTGGCCATGGACACAGAGGAGGGCGTGGAGGTGGTGTGGAACGAGGTGCTCTTCTCCGACAAGAAAGTCTTCAAAGCACAGGAGGTATTGTGTTCCTACAGCAAAGACAGTGTTCAGTGTGATTTTTGAAGAAATAAAGTGAAGATATAAGATAGCTACTTGGTGGTTTTAAACTATTCTTTACGGTCAGAACCTGACAAAACAATTGCCAAGCATTGGAACATTTCAGAAATCTAGAGGCAGAACATTCAAAACAATT
>JAPQRN010000014.1:10013308-10036939 GCA_037367275.1 Coranthus polyacanthus | reverse complement strand
AAGTGATTTAATTTTTCATTTTGAAGCAAACATTCATGATATTCGGTTCAGAAATATGAGGTTTTGCTGTTATTCCTTTGTCTAATGTGATAATATGCAGACTATCTTTAGGTCTTTTGAAAATTGTTATGATAGTTTTTCAGAATGTCATGGATATGTAGACTCAGAATGTAATCTACCGTTTCATCAGAAAAGAAAATATCTTGCAGCCCTAATGTGAAACATCGTTTCTGTATGTTTTCCAGGAGAAGATCAAAGAGATGTTTGAGAACCTGATGCAGGTCGAACATCCCAACATTGTCAAGTTCCACAAGTACTGGCTGGACATGAAGGAAAGCCAGGCTCGGGTACGATTGATCTTGTCCTCTGTGGCCCTCCTTTCCCCCTCTATCTTCCCTTTTTCACGCTCAAAACGGAACATCAACATTAATCCCCACCTTCATCCCACAGGTTATATTCATCACTGAATACATGTCGTCGGGCAGTCTCAAGCAATTTTTGAAGAAAACCAAGAAGAATCACAAGACGATGAATGTGAAGGTCAGTGTTTTTACACGCATACAGTAGGAGTGATACTTGGCGGCAGCACAGGGTACTGCAGTCCAATCGCTATTCAGATCCATATTTCCAAAAGGATTAGAGATTATGTAAGAGAGCACGACGGCAGCTCCGTCTGCAGACTTGTCTTATCCTTGTGCTGCTGTGGGACTGAAACTGGCATGTGTTCTCTTCAGCTTATAATCCTTCCTTTTCTTTCCCATTAGCTCTCCTCCTTTCTGTCTAATAATGGACAGCCACATATGAAAAGAAACGCTCTGACTGTGCTATTTTTTTACTTCTTTCTGCTCTGTGTATTCCTATAAGTCAGGGGAGACTGTATGTTGTTGTTTTATACGATACAAATTCATGTATGCACGCTGTTAAGATACTTAGTGTATTTAAATTAATTCACATTTTACTCATATTTTAGGCTTGGAAAAGATGGTGCACCCAGATTCTCTCTGCCCTCAGGTACTGACTGAATTCTCTCCAGGATTTAAACATGAGGAATCTCTGTTATTACAGCCCTAACAGTGACGGTATGTTTTATTACTTACTGGCAGTTACCTACACTCTTGTGACCCACCAATAATCCACGGCAACCTGACTTGCGACACCATCTTCATCCAGCACAACGGCCTCATCAAGATCGGCTCAGGTCTGCTCCCAACAGGGCTTTTTGCGTTACTACAACCTTCACTGGCTGCTTTCATTTTATTGCAGTTTCTACAGATCAGATTAAGTATCTCAATTATGCTTAATTTTCTTTCCACAGTCTGGCATCGGCTATTTGTTAATGGTAAGGAATAGATAATTTTGCAGTAGATATGTTTTTATTGGCGTCATCTCTCGCTGTCATTTTATTTCATCTTTTATCTATTCTGTCTGTGTGTTTTATCTTCCAGTTTTTCCAGATGCCAGCGTCCATGGGAAAAGCAGGCAACATCGCGATGAGCAGAGGAATCTCCACTTTTTCGCTCCAGAATATAGCGGTTAGTTTGTAGTTTTTGTACATTTTTGGTGGCTTGAGTCATTTTCAGCAGAATAACTTGCCTCGAAGTGGAATCTCAGTGATCGGCTCTGCAGTTTAACTTGGTTTCGTTTTTTTTTTTTTTTTTTTTTTTGCAATCGTTTTCTCACTTGTCTCAGCACCATGAGCGCTTTTTCAAAATGCCACCATATCAGTAGACTGTGTGAAATAAACTGTGTATACTTTTGAAGTGTTGAAGTATTCAGTCGCCACTTCTTCCACAACTCATAAATACTACTCTCAGTCCACATTCAGCCGCAAAAAATTCTGTACAAATGCAGCAACATTTTGCAGGCATTTATAATTTGTTCAAAACGGTTAACTCTCTCAACAAAGTGGAGGTCACTTAGATGGATTTCTGCTGCATTTCGACAGAAAAATCGAACTATATGGTTGAAATAAGACAGATTATTCTGACACGATCCATTATTTACGGTCCTTTTTGTTGTATGATAATATACATCACAGAACATTAAGCACAGGGACTAGTTATAGTATGTGGCCTATTGTAAGCGCTGTCACACTTTTTTTCTTTTGTTTTGCAATGCAATAGTAAACTGTGAGTATATACACAATATGTGTATTTTGCAGTGCTTCAAGTAGTGTGTAGTAATGTGTTTTGTCGTTTTATGGAAGAGAGGACATGTATAGTTAAAGCAGCTTGAGTCACATTTGGCTGAAGTATGTAGTGTTTTTGTGGTTAATTAATGTGTTCAGATGCGTGTTTGTAAAGCACACTGTGTGAAGAGTTCTGAAAATCTGGACATGGTCTTGTGAGTGTGAAAACGATTGTTTAAAAAAAACAAAAAACCTGTAAAAACAGGCCTGTAAAAACAGGCTGATGTCTTCTACAAAGACATGAGCCTTACACATTAGCCTTAACCCTGGATGTTTGTTTTTCTTCTTCTCTGAACTAAACGGCGAGTTATTATCCCACTACGTCTTATTTGGCAAAATTGTTAAAAAAATGTTTTGACACCCGTGTGCAGCATCTTCCACTAGAGAGCAGTGGGAAATGTGTGACGTGTGAGCAGTAATTGCAGTAGATAACGAGGAAAATGGTGGAATTATTTTAGCCACAGAGCTAGTGACAAAACATTCAAATAATTCCACAAATTGGATTTAATGGATGTTTTATGCTGCTTCTAATCTGCTAGTCTCAACATGAAACACCTCAAAATCATGACTATATTTTAATAACGAGCAAGCGTTGTGTAATAGATGTCGTGCCTCTTCTTTGTTTCTCTTTTTTCTGCTTGTAGCCGGCGAGGATGATTATGCCATAGACATTTTCTCCTTTGGCATCTGTGCCCTAGAGGTGAGAAAGCAAAGATCTGTAATATTTCATCCTCTCTCTACGTGAGCGTGTGTGATAACAGACTACTTGTGCCCACAGATGGCGGTATTGGAGATCCAGGCCAACGGAGATACTGCTGTGTCCAAGGAGGCCATTGCCAATGCAGGTCAATCTCTGGAAGACCCTCTCATGAGAGTGAGTCTCAATATGCTTCATGTCCTAAATACAACCAGGCAAAAAGAAGATAAAGATAGACTGTCCTGGTATATTTTATTTACTCCACTTACATGCCAGATTTGTTTCACGGAATAAAACTGAGCTTTAAAAAGTGCCGTGAACTGGGTCATGCTGTGCAGTCTCGTGCTAATATGTCGGCTTCACCCGCAGGAGTTCACTCAGTCTTGTTTGCGGCATGAAGCCAAGCTCCGTCCTACCGCTCACGACCTTCTGTTTCACCGAGTATTGTTCGAGGTCCACTCCCTCAAACTGCTGGCTGCCCACTGCCTCATCAACAACCAGTGTGAGTTTTATCACCTCCACGTACCAGGTGGACCAAAATCTTTCATCGCCTCTTTCAGCGCTCATCATGTTACTTAGAGCGTTCCCATGTGCAGCAGCTCTGGAAAGACTCTTAACATATGACGGGACCATTTCACTTTTGGTGTGTTGGTGCATGCAAAATAGTTTGTTCAGCATCGAAGCATCTGTTCTCTTGCCGTGTCTTTGTTCTGTTGCTAAAAGCGCTACGCTGAAATGACCGTTCTCAAACCAAACCATCGCTTACACACAGTTCAAGATGTGAAAAAGACAATTTCTAAATAAACACTGCTGGTAATTCTCATAGCAGGTCCTTTCATGAACTAATGTCAAGTAAGCGTTTGACTCTGCGCTACACATGCTGCATTTCAAATACGTTTACCAATGTCCAAACTGGTGCATCCACAGACTTGCTTCCAGAGAACTGCGTGGAGGAGAAAACCAAGTCCTTCGACCCTAACGCAGTAATGGCTGAGATTAAACATGAAGACAGACAAGGAGTCCAGCTCAAGTAAAATCAACCACTTTTTTTTTTTTTGTATCTTTGGCTTCTCTGAATATCAAATGACGTGCACAGCACTCACAGTCTCCGTGTCTGTCTTTATATTCAATAGATATTCGCATGTATCCCCTCTGGAACTCGACAAGTTTCTGGAAGACGTCAAGTAAGTGTAACAGCATGAGTAAATTTGGGGATTTGTGCAGAAAAAACTGTAATAAACTGACAGTACTCTGCTGTTACGCGTCTTGAATAAATGTTTTGTATTTTTCTTCAGGAATGGGATCTACCCTTTAATGAACTTCGCCTCGTCTCGGCCTCATCCCGTCCCTCGAGCCCTCTCCTTGTCTCAGGAGCAGGTGGAGACGGTCAAGACGCCAACTCCTGAACCCCAGGAGACAGAGACACGAAAGGTTAGCCTTTCAAGTGTAACAATGAGCATGTCATGTTAAAAACTGGCTGCAGTCCTGGTACTTTTAAGGTCTGTCTTTCTGAAAAAGATTTTAAAAAGTAAGATGGCAGTAATTTTCTCTGTTGCGTCAGTTGCTGGTTTATCATTGTTAGACTCCCCAATAAATATGTTTTTTTTTTTTTTTTTGATTACATAATTTCCCCGTATGTCCTTGACCTTTTGTATTGTTGTGCTTATGTACAACATGTAACAAGATCTGATGTGTTCGTGTCTGTTTATTATTATTATGCACATTTATTATCACCTGAAACATATTAGAGGCAGTGTTTTGATGATTGTTGGCATTGCAGGTTGTTCAGATGCACTGTAATTTGGAGTCAAACGAAGAAGGGACCAAAACTCATGTGAGTCACATAGTATTACAGGTACTTTGACCATTTAGTGCAAACTCTGATGCTGGGCTCCAACTGAAGTACTGTAGGTGCATTTTAAGAGTTTATTCTTTTATGGCATTTAAACCAAAATTCAGCTTGATGTAAATGTGACCTTGTTGTCTTTTCTCCAGCTGTCTTTGTTTCTGAAGATGGATGACAAACTTCATCGGCAGCTTAGCTGTGACATTCTTCCAAGTAAGTTCACCGTTATTGTACTTTAATAAAAGTCGTTCACTGTAGGTACTATCTTTAATCACGGATTATTGGAACTAAATTGTTTATGTAAATCTTTCAGCGGACACCTCCAAAGACCTTGCCAGTGAACTTGTTCACTATGCCTTCATTAATGAGGTAGATATAAAAGCTTTTTGTTTTCCTCTTGTATTTCCATTTTCAAACTAAATTCTTCATTATCTGTTACACGTGGTGCAGGCGCACATGTTTTGGTTATGTTTCTTATCTAGGCGCGTTATACAGCTGGCACACATTAACCGACTTCACATTTTCATTTTCTTTGTCCTGTCTGCTTCATAGGAGGACAGTGAAAAAGTCGCAGGATTCCTGGAGGATGCGATCAGTCGACACCGGGTCCGAGCGCTCGTCTCCGGGGCCACACAGTGAGGAGGGGTCACGACTGGCCCAGACAGACGGGCCTGGGGCGTCGACCACACAGATTGAGAAAGGGAGAGGGCAACGGGCAGGGTCACACGGAGGGAGAAATGAGGGAGATGACCCAGCTGGGGATAAGGGGACATATACAGAAGGATGCTGGGCCTTGACAGTCAGTAAATCATCCCAGAGAGAAGGAGGAAGAAACGCCAGCAGTGAGAGAGAAACCGAAGGCAACTCTGGTTGGACAACCAGAGGCATCGTGGCTGTGTTTAGCAATCCCACAAAGCAGTGGAAGATTGACAAACTCCCTGCCTAAAAGGGCTATCATGCCTTAAGATATCTTGACAACTTAGGTTTTCCATAATGCCACTACTCAGAATGGGTTTGTTTTACTTACTAATGCAGCAGCAGCTATGTTTCCAGAAGGACATTTTACTGCTTACAAGCCTCATTTGCACTCCAGTGTCTACTTTGATTTTTTTTTTTTTTTTTTTTTAATGTAAACAATGTTACAATAATTTACTACAACCTTTCTCCTTTACAAGCCAGGACTTTCAGATTAATTATAGTTTTAGGAATGTAAGATTCCGTCCTACATGCACTGTTAATACTCATTCAGTTAACATATTTATTTCTGTTTAACTGTGAACCACAGAAGCATTGCACAAGTCTGCTTTTTGCTTTATGACCTGCAAAGTTAACCCTCCGCTCTGCGCTACTGGGCTCAGATGTTCTTCCTCCCAGACCTAAACATGCCACGCCTAAACGTAACGACGAGCAATGAGATGATGCCTCTCTTTTAGCCTGTAGTGCTCTTAAGGGGGTTTTCCCCCGTGAAAGTGTTTATGAAAGCCAAAGACTTGCAAAGTGCCTGATATGGCAGTGTACTTTGGACAAACGGCATCGTAACCAACTTAGCAATTTGGAATAAAACACATTCAAGGTGACCTTTACAAGGGTCAGATGAATCCAGATGAATTGACTTGGACTATGATTGTTACTGTTCCCGACTTTTATTATGTGTTTATGAAGATGCACTTCGGCCTGTAACGCCCGGAAACGGTAGCTCCATTAAGAGCTGCAACTGCTATACATTAGACTAATGGATCAAGTGGTAACACTTTGTCCTGCAGTCAATATCAGTTTGGGAACAGCTGCAGCCCATGTACAAAACTACAATAATACAGCAATACAAGCTTGAGAAGTAAATTCTAAGAACTACAAAAATGGGGTGAAGGGTGTCGGTGATGTGATCTTAAGACTTAATAATGAAATTTGCCATATTGTTATTAAATATTACTGCTGTACTTCTTTTTTTTTCTATTTCCTGAACCAACTAAAAATATTTCCTCCTCTTACACTGAATTTGTCTTGTAAAGGTTTTTAAAGGCAAAACCCACCCAAATCTTTCAAATTGTATATTTTTTGTATGTTTTTTTTTTGTGTTATTTCTGTAAATCAATAAATAATACTGCCATTGCTAAGCAATCGAAGTTTGCACGGTGGCTGCAGAAAGTAAACTCTTAAGAAAAAAAGAAATATTTGTGCTTTGATCATGTTGAGTTCTCATACTCTTTCATTTTAGACAATATCACCGTGAAGTTTGGAATTGATCGCATTACAGCCCACGCAAACGCAAAAATAGAACACATCCCCTCAGCTCTGGCAGATTTTCTGGTCAAGAACCTAATCTCAGCAATAGGATAGACTACCATTTGGGTGGATTTTTCCAGAACAAAACTGGACAATGGAAAAAAATAAACAATTATCTGACTAGTCTTCAGCAGTACATTCTTGTTTGTCAGTATGACTCTGCTACGCTTCATTGTTTTTTTGGGTTTTTTTTTTTTTTTTAGCTCTGTAAGGTCACAGTTTCATAAGTTACACTGCTGTACAGTCATTGCTTACAGTAATTACTTACTATACTCTGTGTCAAGCCTTCTTATCAGTGTGTCTCTGAATACAGGAGTCCTGAGTTCTCCCAGACATTCGCCTACGCTAGGCTGTGGTGTACATATTTGTTTGTGGCTATTAAGGGATTTACTTTAAGCAAAATTTATACAAAGCAGTGCCACTATTGCTCTCATTTGATCTAGCAAGCTGCATGTCTTAATAGCCTGCGACCATTCAGATATTTGCATCTTGCCTTCGTCAGTCACAGTTCAGTTCTGAGGGGACCTGACCAAGAAAATGAATGTTTAGACTGTGCAAACATGAATACGATGTCCATATCAGTCTTATTTTATGTCAGATGACTCTTTTTTTTCGGTGAATTTGTTGAATGAAACTTGCCTTTGGGTGTGTTCTACTTAAACCTTTGTTAAATATTGTAGCTACTGCAATTAATTACATGACAATAAACAGTATGTGACATGAAGGTGGTCTCAATTTGTACGATTCATGTACTCATTTGGATCATGCTGGGTTAAACTCTTCTGAGACAGGATATGATGATGAGACACAGGATAGAAGACCTACATGTGTTTTAACAGCACACCTTGTAATAGACGACGAGCATATATCATTTATAGAGTTCAAGTTACATAGCTATGACTGCTGCCAAAGTAAACTGTGTAAACATTTAAGAAAAACAGATCTTGAAGGCATCTGAACCAGGATAACCATGCGTAGGTGCGTCTGCATAGAATAAGAATTTATTGATTGCAGAGAGTAGTTGTAGTTTATGAAGAAAACAAACTACATGGAGAGACTTCTACCGCGGTTTACAAACGTGCAGCAAACTACAAACAAGTACATTAAAACCTATAGAAATGTTTCACTTTTGTGCACATTTGTATTTTGTTTCAAAGGGCAATGAGTGCTTATTGTAGAAATGTTAACGGGAAATGAAATACAAGACTCGGTTATGTTGTAGTTTGTGAATGAAGCCTAGTATTGAGATAAACGCGATTGTTTTCCGAATAGTGCAAGTTTAGTTTTTACTGAAAAGGGTCACTGTTCCCGAAGGATCACAACATTTGCATAACACAAAGTTAACAAAAGGCAGGCATACCTTCGGGAATTTTTACTCTCGCGTCAATCCCCTAACCTCGCCATCCTCGCGATGGTTTTTTCCAAACATCGCGATACCTTTCATTGAAAACACGAAACTCTCGCGTTCGCTGAGACGTGTGGGCCTTTCGAAGAAGGTGTGCTTCATGGCGGTTACGGAGACTGCGGTAAATAAAATCCTTGATAAAGATAGATATTAACTTGTTTTTCAGCTATGCTCGTCTTTGCGTAAGTAAAACGCAATGTCTAGACGCATATAATTGTACTTAATATTTAGTATATTGGTAATGTAGCTCAAAGGGGAAATAGGGCTTGCTTCACGCGCCATACTAATGAAAGCTTACCACTAGCTAACAGCTAGCTTGTTGCTAGCAACAAAGATATCGTTACTGTTAACGGAAAACAGGCCTGTCTTACTGTGCTATTTGTAAGAATTTTGCAATTAAGTGATTGGATTGTAATAAACGTGTCAGAACTAATGCTTGTATCGACTCTAAACACTCCCTCGGCAAAGGTTTAGCCATAGCCCGTTATTGCTACTTGTAGCTAATGTTATTAAGGTTGAACACCGTCATTAGCATTCATGAGCATTACGCTAACAGTAGCTTAATCTAAAAAAGACGGGCTAGCTATGTGTAGATCTCAGTGTTAAATAACGTCACTGCTAGCTGCCTGTGTCTTTTATTGTTAGTCTGAAGGCATTTTCTTTCCCCTAGAATTTGTTGAATTGTTAAAGCTTCCCCATCAGTCCTCTTCCCCTTGGGGGCTTTCCTGCCTCAGTCTGGTGGACCCAGCGATTAGCGGGTTGAGTAGGTAAGAAGTTCGTCTGGTCCCACCTGGTTTAAATCTGGGTGTATGTGCTGTGTATGATGGCATATTTGATAACCTTAGCTTTATGAGGTTTTCAACGATTATAATGAAGATTTGTATTGCAGGGAAAATGTAGTTGTGGACATTCAGGCAGGTGTTGTTTGCCAGAGTCTGCCTCTGGGTTCTTGTATAATTTGCTCTTTCTGAATTGCAGGGAGGTGAAGCTCTGACGATGGAGAATGGACAGAGCACAGGCTCCAAGCTTGGCCTGCCGCCTCTCACCCCTGAGCAGCAGGAGGCACTTCAGAGGGTAGGAAACTACTGGCATACAGTATCAGCCAAAATGTAGCCTTAGTAATAATGTCAGAAGTGTACATGTAAATAAGGAGTAAGAAATGTAAATCATGAATACATTCTCAAGTAACCTGATTCCTGATCATTTAATGACCAACAGGAATCAATACTGTAACAGCAGAACTGCTAAATGAAAACACACAAGTGACAAATCATCCTCCTTTGTATATTAATTGCAGCTAAAGTGCAATTAATTAATAAAATAGCCAAAATAACCACACGATAGGTTACCATGGTGCATTAGTCTACTGTATGCAAGCAAAGCATAGCGTGCAAAATAGTGCGTATTCTGATTCCTCCAAATGTCAACTCTCTTGACTGCATATAAGAGTTTTCCATATTTTTCCTTTCAGGCAAAGAAGTATGCCATGGAACAGAGCATTAAGAGTGTCTTGGTGAAGCAGACCATTGCCCATCAGCAACAACAGCTCACCAATCTGCAGGTGAGATGTATTCCTTTTTTCCAGCCGCCAAACAACAATTTTGTAATTCGCCTGTGGCCTATGAGTGATTCTAGACAGATTATCTTAGCCTTTTCATACATCAGTAATTCAGTTATCTCTTGAGTCAAACGTCGGACTTATTTATGTTGTTTTGGAAGTCGTACTACTTTTTCCTCCCATGCTGTGACCAAGACCACATCAGTAGACCGTGTGCCCTTGCTTTTGCTTCTGCTTTTTTTCAGATGGAGATGATCGTCAGTGAAGGCATTGGTTATAATGTTAATGATTTGCACTTTTATAGGGGACTTGCTCATGTTTATTGCTGTGTGGTGATTTGTTATTTAGATAGTGGAGGCAACTCCCCAAACTGTATGTTGTTTAGACGGAGGTTCTGAATACAGTGTTAGCTTAACTGCTTCTGTCTATCTAGCAAAGCAATTACCTTTTAAAAAAAATCAAAGCTAAGGGATATCTAACCTACTTTTCAGCACTTTTTTCATCTTTACTGTCTTTCAGATGGCAGCAGTGACAATGGGCTTTGGAGATCCTCTCTCACCTTTACAATCGGTCAATAGATTATTAAATTTTTTTCTGTGCGCATTCCCAATGGAAAAGGACTGTTACCCTTCTTTTACTGGTTGCTTTCGCAACAATCCCTGCCCTTTTGTCTAGAATGCATATTTTGTAAGAAAACATGGCTTTGTACTGCTTGTTTACCTGTAACCACGTCCGTAATGCTTTGTGAGCTGAATTACTATTGTTTAATTATTAAGCACTTGTTTTTTGCTGCCTTGAGTTGCAATGGGATAATTTGCATTAGTGTTTTTAACAAAAAGATAGTCAAACCTCTTTGGCTTTTTCATCAATGCACAAAAAGTCACATCTCTTTGAAAATATGCATTTCCTCGTTTTAAAAACAGAAAGCTCTTGGCATGGGATGAAAGAGGGATAGCAATCCCTTTAATGGACCAAAATGAGAGAACTGCTGGAACAGGGATCTTTTTGGCCATCTCAAAGTCAAGTTTTTTTTCTGTGAATGAAATAGTCCTCTTCCCATTATGTCATGAATTAGGCAATTGTTATTTCTTGTTGGTGATTGAATGAAACAGAGGCAGGCTGAATCAAAGACATCAGAAAAACACAGCACAACCCTTAGACTTGAGAAGAAAGTGTGAATTGCTTTCATCAAGACTTTATATGGATTTCGTTTGAACTCCACGATTACTTTTGTTACCTTACTTGCACCCGTGGACTACAGGTCAGTTACTGAAGCCAAATATTTGTAAGGGCTGTGCATGTCAATCACTTCAGTGTGTTTTCCTCCATATGTCTGTTCACTAGTAACAGAAAAGAGGCCATATGGTAAATACAAGTGGTGACATCAGTATTTTACAACTCCTACACGTTACTATTTATTTCACAAAGTTGTGTCCATTGATTAATGTTTCCCATTATTGCTCTATATTGTCCAGCTCCATAACTTGGAATTGGCCTCTATGACTATGCTTGGGGAAAGAAAGCACAGTAGAAAATACATATTTTTATTATTACTGTGTGTGAGTGTGTATGTGTGTGGGTGTTTGTCTTCCTTTCTTTTACTCTCTAATGCTTATCGTGTGTTGTTTTCCCTGGTTGGCAGGTGGCAGCTCAGCGGCAACGTGCTCTAGCCATCATGTGTCGGGTGTATGTGGGCTCCATATACTATGAGCTTGGTGAGGACACCATCAGACAGGCTTTTGCCCCCTTTGGCCCCATCAAGAGCATTGACATGTCCTGGGATTCTGTTACAATGAAACACAAGGTCCGTGCAATAAATAAATATTTAGTAAGATAAAAGTTGCTATTCAGTCATAATTGCAAAAAAATAAAAAAAATCATCTGTCAAATCTTAATTTATCTTACACATCTTACTTTTGCTTTGCTGTGCAGGGGTTTGCATTTGTGGAGTATGATGTGCCAGAGGCTGCTCAGCTGGCTCTGGAGCAGATGAACTCAGTCATGTTGGGGGGGCGAAACATTAAGGTGAGTTGTCTGTAGATGTGAGCAAGTCTCGAGGTCTTGCCGACACTTGGACAAAGGGAAACTATCTCCTTTTTCTTTAACTTTTTTTTTTGTGTATTATTTGGTGAGATGGGCATTCTGAGTCCTTCCTGGCTGTTGGGAATCTGAGTTAATATTTGAATTAGCTTCTAAAAATGACTTCAAATTTGCTCATTTGTCTCTTTTATTTATAAGTATGTGAAGACACTAATTTTTTTCTCTTTGCTTGTCTGTGTCTGTTATTTTCAGGTGCGTGTATTGTGTGTGTATTGTCTGGTGTCTGTCTGCTGTGTGTTATGCTTCGTTGATGTTACCAAGGCTGTTTTAGTGACAAGTTCCAGTAGGATGCCCAGCGGTGTCATGCGCTGCTCTGTGTCCATGGTGTGCTGATGATGGGCTGCGCCTGGTTGGTGTTGCTTGGCCGCCCCATCTGTAGCACAGATCCCAGTCCCATCGAGATCGTCACACAGGGAGCTAGAAAAAGGGACCCCGCTTTTTTGGCAAAATAGCAGATGATTTCAGTGTGTGTAGCTTTAGTGAGATATTTATTCCGTTCACCTTTCGGTGTTGCCACCAGCTCAGCTAGTCACACTGTGCACTGAAATAAAGTTGTAGTCCCTTAGTTGATAATGTCATGGTTATTTGGAGAATCTGTTTTTATTCTCAGTGTGTATTAAGTAATACTTAAGAAATGGTGGCCCAGTAGTGCTCAGCTGCATCACTTCAAGCATTCTTATGAGACCCTGATGATATGGTAGTCATATTTGTATTTGTCCCTTTTAATTAAGGATGTAAAAACTGGTAATGGAATTTATTAGACAAGCTTTACATTTTCTTTTTCTTTTCTTTTTTTTTTTTTAGCATATCTCCCTGTTATAATTATAATTTTTATTGTTAGCATATATTGTACATGGTAGCCAGTTGACTGACAGAATGACAGAGGCTGAAGATATTTAGTGGCTTTTCACATTTTAGAACCCCCTCATCAGATCTTTAAAGGTAGTTGTATCAGAGCTGAATAACCAGAGGATCCTAGACATTACAGCATTGCATCATGGTAGCAGGAGGAGGCTTTGACTGAACGTGGTGGCTTTTCCGAAAGTTATTGCTGCAGGGATTTAGAGTTCTGCGTCCTCAGTTGGTTATATGAATCCCCTTCTCAGTAGCCCTGCTCGTATGATCTGTGCTATAGGTTGGGCGGCCAAGTAACATCGGTCAGGCGCAACCCATCATTGACCAGCTGGCAGAGGAGGCGCGCGCCTTTAACCGGATCTACGTGGCGTCTGTCCACCCTGACCTCTCAGATGATGACATCAAAAGCGTGTTTGAGGCCTTCGGAAGGATCAAGTCTTGCACGTTAGCCAGGGATCCCACCACAGGGCGACACAGAGGCTTTGGCTTCATTGGTGAGCTGGTGGCCCCTCAGTCGCTTGTGCTCTTGTGTTGCAATTGCTCTGCTATTAACTTCAACTTCATTTACTTACAGAGTATGAAAAGCCACAGTCAGCCCTCGATGCTGTATCTTCTATGAACCTCTTTGACCTGGGGGGTCAGTACCTACGAGTGGGCAAAGCAGTGACCCCACCCATGCCATTACTGACCCCCACAACCCCTGGTGGTCTGCCGCCTGCAGCGGCTGTGGCCGCAGCGGCAGCCACAGCTAAGATAACGGCCCAGGCAAGTATGAATCCCTTCCAAAGGGATTTAATGGCCTTCCAGGTAAATATAACCCAGATCTAGCTAGAATTGACACGAGTACAGATAAATATGGATATAGCATTTTTTATTGAGGTGACTGGGAGAAGACCAGTTTTTTGTATACACTGCATGGAAACCGTAGCCGCACTGACTCAGTTTCCATTAACCAGGCTTAATGTTATTTATCCAGCCTATTGTGTTGAAAAAAACACAGAATGAACGATCTGGTTTTCTTTATATGCATATTGTATTGAAATGTAAGTAATAAAGCTCCTCCCATTCACTGATTGGGTGTGTAAGCTAAGAGATGTGTCTCTTAGTAAGCACAAACACAGTGAAACCTGTTGTGTCAGTGTCAAAAGGATTAACTACACAGTTTTATTCCTCAGAGTATGTTTCAGTATTGACCGCATAAGTTATTTAAAATGTAGTATTTATCACTAAAACGGCTTATTTTATGGTTTGTTTAAAGAAAAAAAAAAGTAAATAGTTTGTGAATTTGTATTGAAATATGACTGTTTGATCGTTGACTGTGCTGCCTTGTGCTGTGTTCTGTGTGTTTCCCTTACCTAATGTCTTCGGCCCCCCTCTCTTAAGGAGGCTGTAGCTGGCGCATCAGTTCTGGGGGCGTTAGCTGCGCCCCAGCTTCTCGGTCAGCAAATGGGAATACCTCAGGCTGTTATGGCTGCCCAGGCACCAGGGGTCATCACAGGTGTGTACAAAGACACAAGTCACTAGAAATGTATTGTGTTTTTGTTCACAAAGTCATTTTATGACTACTTCAAGTATCAGAGTATGTTTTTGTTGTTTCAGAGTTTCATTTGATAGATGGCTTCATATCTCAAACAGTTCAAACCTGTGTTAGAATCTGGACTACTGCAATGATTTATACTTCAGCAAGTCACAGTATTATGGCATGCAACACATAAAGCAAAAATTGGCAGGGTTGAAAGAGAATTGTAAAAACAGGTCACGTACATGATTATCCTGCCAGATTATATATTGAAAAAATTATGTATAAACATTTTTAGCATGTAAGTGATGTATGCATGTGCTGACAGCTGTCAGGTTACATACAGACACACTGCACATTTTCAACTTGGATAAATCGGAAGAGATGAAATATTATCTGCTTCAAACTGGATGACTGTAATTGCACTATGGCTCACATGCTGTTAAATATTTAACCATAAACAGGATCAGTATTTAAATGAATTTGATCTGCGGGTAACTGTCAAGGAAATGTCAAACTGCATTCCCAAGTACTTGCTCGACTGCTTCATTGGCTTAAGGGCATGTGTCTGTTTTGAGTCAGTTTCGCTGACTTGTGTGTTTTCCTCAATAAGGGGTGACTCCAGTGCGTCCTCCCATACCAGTGCTTCCCCAGGTTGGTCTTGTGAACCCTGTACTTGCATCACCGCCTGTCCTGTCTAATCAAGCTGGAGCTGCCAACCAACAAGAAAAGAAAGAGGAGAAAGAGGAGATGCTTCAAGATGGAACAGGACAGGAGATGTTAAGTGACCAAGAGCACATGAGCATCTCGGGCAGCAGTGCTAGACATATGGTCATGCAGAAACTGCTAAGGAAATCTGAGGTAAGATTTAGAGAAAGTGGCAAAGTTCTTTGTGGCTTTGTTTTTAGGTGCTTCTTTTTATCGTTTCTACTCATTAAATACTCAACATTCTCATCCTCAGTCTACGGTGATGGTGCTTCGAAATATGGTCGGACCAGAAGATATTGATGACGATCTGGAAGGCGAGGTGACGGAGGAGTGCGGCAAGTTTGGCTCCGTCAACAGAGTTATCATCTACCAGGAAAAGCAAGGAGAAGAGGAGGATGCAGATATTATTGTCAAAATCTTTGTAGAGTTTTCCATGGCCTCAGAGATGAACAAAGCTATCCAGGCCCTCAATGACCGTTGGTTCGGAGGTCGTAAAGTTGTCGCAGAAGTGTATGACCAAGACCGTTTCAACAGCAGCGACCTCTCTGCATAATGTGTCTGAAATGGTTCACCAGCACCCATCCTATACCTGTTGCCCTAACTCATTTCAGCCACAGTCACTGCAGCTAGAGATGCGGGCCTCTGAAACTTGTAATTATGTTTTTAATTTTCTTTTTTTTTAAATTGCTGTTGATATTAATGTTGAGCATTTGGGGTTCATTAAATATTTCAGTGTCGGGTTTTGCTTTGTGATCTGTGAAGACTCCTTTTTGGTGCAAGTTTCAGATTTTGTAATCTTGTTAAACATTTTAGGTTTCCTGCTTTAAGCTCCTGTTTTTTTTTTTTTTTTGTTTTGTTTTTTTTTTTCTTTCATGAAATTGCCGGGACATGTAAACACTTTTTCTTTGTACTATTAAAGGTTATTCTTTGTCCACAGAATCTGTGATGGGTTTTTTTTTTTTTAAATTAATGACTGTGAATGAAGAATAATGTTTAAAGATGCATTTGTAAACATGTTTCCAGGTTTGGTTGTTTGCCAAGTTAAAAACCTGTACGCAAAGCCTTTGTCCACCTTTACATCTGTTTGTTATTTTAAAAGCTACACCTTCCTGGACAGTACAATAGCCCAAAAGACTTGGAGGAAGAGGTGATAATTTTTGGGGAAAAATGAGCAACTGTACTTTGTATATATACTGTTGCTCAGGGGTCTATTTGGGACTCGTTGCAAGTCACCTGTTTTTGCAGAGCACATGTTCCACCTGAAGTTTGTATTGTGTGATATGTACAGTACCTTTACTAAGCGCCACGATAGGAAGGAAAACATTGACCTTGTCTAGTGCTTTTGTATCCATGCATTTCTGCAATTGCACCATAATTTAAAGTTTGTGTCATAATCTGCTGTGCACTCAAAGCCAAACATACTGGAGAATATACCTAACATTAATACTTTGACCAAACTATTCAGTATCCACTTGAGGAAATGCTTAACGTGTCATTGTTAAAGCAATAAGTAAAACACTTTATAAGTCACCTGAGTCACATCTTGGTCTACTTGTGGGGTTTTGTGAAATTCAAGCGTGCGTGAAAATTGTGAGAAAAACCAATTCCGCTTCAATGCGCTTACTGGTTAAACCACCACTGTCGTGGAGCAGCGACCTGTGCATTGACAATACAACTACAAGATTTCACACGAGAAACAGAAGCAGATAGTTGTTATTTCTATTGATGTATTTATAATTGAGTAGAGCTTGAAATAACTTACATGGGAAACTTGGAGCAAATTGTGTTTCGAGACGGTGAGAAGAAATGTTCTATATTATTAAGAAAGGTTTGAAAGAACAAATGGATTGACCTTCCCAGTTGCAGTTAACTGGTAATTGCCGCTAGGTGGAGCTGTAAATTAACTTGTGTGGCCTTTGCTACAGTGAGGCAAAAAAGCGGCGGCGCTCCAGCTCAAACCTAGCCCAGCCCCCCACACGCCAAACCGGCCTGGCTTGCCTCATCTGTGGGGGGGAAGCGCGTCTCCCGCTGAAGCTCCTGCTGTTGCTGCTGGCATTTTAACTGCGTCGCAATTGAAGAACAGTGACTGGGCAGCTTCTTTGACTTATGTTTGGGATATTGTTACTACACAAAATGGATGCGTAGGAAGGTCTTTTCATAGCTTTAACGACATTAGTGTTAGCCAACGACAGCTAGGCACAAAGGCATTCAGTCAGCTACTAGCCGATGTTGGCTAACGGTAACTAGCTTGCTAACAACACAGCCGGCGAGGACGACCACATCCTTGCGCAGCCATACACGAGTTAATCGCTGCTGACTGTCTCGTAGAATATGCTAACTTTTATTGATTTTTATCTGAAGCACAAGGAAATTGTCTGTTTTAACAGGCTTTACTCATGACTGAAGTACTTAATACGTCTCTGCATAGCTGGTTTGCTGGCTGTATGTTTTTCAGCTAACCACGACAGAGCTCCAGTGTGATACTAGGATGGTAGTGGTAGCAAGACAGGCTAGCAGTACTCCCGTCTGTCTGAAGAAGTAAGTACAAGAAGTGAAATAAACACTTGCGCTAAGTGGGAGTTTTCAATGTTGTTTATGTTCATTATAATTCCGGGGTGGATGACGCTACGACGAATCGGACAGCCCTTCAGCTGAACTGAAACTGGAGATATCGCTAACTGATCGAAGGGATTATTTTGTGCCTAAGTGGATTTTGGCCTCCTGTTCGGGACCGTCGTGGGAACCCAGTAATTGTTTTGACATTGAGTGAGCCCCACTCCGACATTGTCCTCTCTCCTAGCGACCTTCCCCCTTGCTTCACCTCCGATGCGGAGATTTCAGTAGCACCGGCAACCATATCCCCAAAGGCGGCCGGACATGCTGAAGTGTATCCCCCTGTGGCGCTGCAACCGCCACGTCGAGTCGGTGGACAAGCGGCATTGCAACTTGCAGACGGTCCCTGATGAGATATTCCGCTACAGTCGCAGCCTAGAAGAGCTTCTCCTTGATGCCAACCAACTCAAAGAGCTACCCAAGGTATGTAATTGTTCACGGACCATGAAGTCCAATCTGTCAGTAGTGTTTGTTTTTCCGTGTGAAGTGGGTAACTGCATCTGTGTATATATTGTCAAATTCACATAACTTTTGTATTACCCATATGAAAATCAAAGGTCATTACTTCCCATAAGCAGTAAATACCTTGCATGATATCACCTGCTCAGGTACTTCCTTTCCAGCTCAGGCACCTCCTCCTTTCACCCGTGGAGTGGGTTTGGTCATTCTACCTTGCAGTGCTAAATCAGCAGTGCCTCAGTCTAGTGAGAAAAAAATGGCCTGATTTACCAAGGTTTGGTTTGTTTTGTATGTACATCAGTGGACAGCAATATATCAACAGTGTATAACAATGTAATAACAAGCTCCACGTAGTTAAACTACTTGGTGATCTTCACCTTTGTAGCGCTTTACAGTATATACTATTGACAAGAATCTTTTGGGCCATTTTGTTAACTTGGTTGACAGAAAATGGGATTTGTAACTGGATGATGTCCTGTGTCTTTTATATATTAGATTTTTTTAGAAAAGGAATGTTGGGAGTTCTCCTGCTCTGTGTTCACAAGGGACTTCCCAAACCAAAACAGCTGGCACAGACACTATGTTGCCTGTAGTAATGGCATCAGTGGCCATTTGGATTGGATGCAGTGTGGGAAGGCATGTGTGGAATGAGTTGCAGCGCTGTCCCCACCCACACTCCTACAATTTGAAATATGACAAAAGTTCTCTTGCATGGCCAGAGAGTTTATTTTAAGAGGAGCAGGATTGTCGTTGGTCTGTTTTCTCTCTGACTCTCTGGAGCTGTGGAACAAAAGACTTGCATGCTCGACTTTCTCCTAGTTTTATTCAGTTCAGCCCTTTGTTCTTTGTCAGGGTAAGGCAATGGCTGTAATTGTGATGGAGTATGAATACACTGGTCAGTGGAAGACATTCATAGTTGCCTGCGTTTGACAGCTTTGGCTTGGTGGTGAAAGGGGCAAAGTGAGACACACAACAATGAAAAACAGTTTAACAAAAAAGGCTGGGTCAACAAGGGTTGTAGTGTTGGCAGAGGAGTAAATGTTACTACTTTTACGCACAGAACACACTGGATTAATATGGCAGTCGTGACTTTTAAACCAGACATTTCACAAAATAGATGGCAGCTCTGAATGTCAGATGTTTTTTTTATTTTTTTGTCACATACGGACAACTTACGGACAAGCATACATGTACAAAGTGGCTGAAATGTGTATTGTATTATGTGTTTTTCAGGTAGAGACTCTCCCTGGCCTGCTTTGCCTCATGAAAGTTACCTTTGGAATAGTTCATACCTGTCAGACATCCACAGTACCTGCTCTTGAAGCCCAAATACTCTGTCGCAGACAACTAACCAACAGTCTTTCTGTGTGGTGCTGACTTCAACCAGGAGACATAAATGCATGGTGACAGAATGTCTCATGTGGTCTCGCTGAATCCGTAGCGTGCAGACACAAAGCATATGGGTCCTCTCTGGTCCTCTGAATCAGTGGGGCTTCAGTGAGGGAGCAGTGTGAGAGGTCAGTCCCATACGGGGTCGGGAACAAGGGCACTGACTGTATGAGGAATTCATTACCACAATAAGCCCATAAATGTGTAAGGGTCTGGATGCATTTATGCATTTCTATGCCTCTTCCGTGTCACATTGTATACAAGTCAAAATGAGCATGTGTGAGTGTATGTGTGTCAGTCTTGGTTTATTTTTAGATGCCATTGTAACATCCTGGCTTGCTTCTGCTTGTCAGTTCAGCTTGTTCATATTTAAGGATCCCACCTTTCATGACGAGCTTAATGGACTTCGCTGTATACCTAATGTACAACATATGCTATAGATGGAGAGTAATCAGCTCACCCTAATAAACTGTCACTTCTCTTAAGGGATTGGCTCCAAACTGTCATGTGTTGGCATTCAGTCAGTCAGTCAGTCAGTCAGTGTTAGTTTCACGCAGGTAAAGTTTACAATAAAATCTATACAGTAACTTTTAAATTAACAATGAAGCTTTGAACATTTTTGACATGTAGTGGTCTGAAGTTTATGGTGCTGGGGATATACTAGTCTAGATCGTATTGGTAGAGGTAGGGGTTTAACATAGTGAACAGATGGAGATTTAGATTTCCCAATGGTTTCTTAAGTTCTCTGAGACTCACCCCCACCTCAATCTTAGGTTATGTTCTCTGTACTAATGATGTTTCTATTTACCACATGGACACAATCTCTTTTTTGTAAAAAAATAAAGCAAAAATGGTTGCAGAGGACTATGTTTCTGTTGGTCTATATAGTGATTATACCACTTGGTTCAGTGGTATATTATGACTTGTCTGTAAGGAATGAGTTTAGAGAATCTGTTAAGTAGGAGCTGGTTAGGAATTCCCCTCATGTCCATACATCCATAGCTCTTAATACTGCAAAGTGGCTCTATTTACTTATTATCCTAATCTATGATACTCTTTTAATGGGTCTTTTGTTTTGAGATAGAGGGTGTTATTTTTAGAGATGTATGCAGTGTAAGTACAAAGTAGCCAAATTGAAGGAGTAGCGAAGAAAACACTTATCACATTCACTTACAATTGGCAGACTTGTATTTCTTTCAAGTAAAGCGTTTATATTTGCTCTAGTTTGTCTGCCAGTGATTAGAACTTGCATGTGATGTTCTGGTTAAAACTGGATGCACGATAATTGTCTAAATTGAAGTGATTCAAAGTACCCTGTTGCTCTGTACACCAAAAAAATGTATGCACTTTTAGCAGGAATGCTTGTAGCAAAGTGATATGTTTTTTTCCTACTGCTTTGACAAACAGTAAAAGACTTTCCTCAAAGATCATGTTGAGGACGAGGGAATTATCTTTTTAGCCATTCTCAAGTCCCATGACAGGTTACAAAGGAGTCTATTCACTAGTCTGATCGTGCCCCCCCCATATCCAATGTCATGGGTCTGTGTGTTTCCTGAGCACATTGCCCCTAACCAGGGTTGCATTAAGGCTACAAAGATATCGGGGCTCAAATGATCATTTTTAAGTAATGGGTCAATTACACCTGCTGAAAAGTGCACGGAGGACCTATTTTGAAAGAGCCAGGTGAGCTGCAGGTGCAGTGAGCAGCAGCCAAAACAACGGCTTTAACATATGTACATGATCTAGTATATCTACTAGTTCTTGTTTTGACATTCCCATTGTTGAAATAGGGAACAAATCCCTAATGGGTGTGACCCAATCAGACTTTGCTAAACAAGTTTTATCCATGTCGCTCCCAGTATTATTACCTAATAGGACTTTCCAGGTACACTTGATATGTTGCAGCACTGAATTCCTGTCTTGAGCTAGGAATAAAGAAAGTTTGAATTCAGTAACTGGATCTGGAGCATATGTATGACTAATATTTTGATGCCTGAATAAAGAGGAAGTATGTACATGCAAAAAAGGAGGGGTGACAATACAGTCTTTTTAATCCTCAGCTGTCACCAGTGTCCTATGTGTGTTTGTGTGCGCACTAACAGATCAGTGGCTAAAGACTAGATTAGGGCTTCACCCAGCCGTAAAAATGCCCCTCAGCACCACAGATTTGACCCCCTTCATACAAGCCAGTGCATATCAGTGAATACCTCCTCTGGGACGTGCTTTTCAGCCATTTAGATCTCTTTTCAAGCACATAAATACATTGATAAAAATCTGAGTGCTTTTCTTCTTAGTCCCATGTGTACATTCAGTCGCGGGTCAAGTGAAGCTCAAATTAGAGTCCTTCACTCAGCTCCTGCTGAATGTGAATTGTTCTACATTAGCATTATTTGAATACTTGAATAATGTAGTGTTTTAATTTTGTGTTTTCATTTACTTATAAATCTTCCGCAGGATGATATTTAAATTGCTCCCTGTGACTGAGAATGCACTGTGCTCCCCCTATTCCTAATGGAGGTGTGAGCCCTGATCTTTGTCCTGAACCAATAGTTTGGTGCTCACTGCAGAAAGTTTGATTCAGTCACCTAGGACATATACTCTTCACGTTGTGTTTAGAAAGTGTGCCGCTGAGTTCTGCAGTCCCTTCCGTCCCTGAGTTTCCAGTTAACTCTACAGGCGAGTCCTGGTTTGTCTCTCCCCAGCGACTGGCTGAACTAGGCTAAGAAAAGATAAATTACACCTGCCACTGGCCTCTGTGGTAAAACTTCATCCTCTCTGGTTCAGCTTTCTAATTTTTCTTCTACCCTCTTTCCTGCTTTATTGAAGCCAGTGTTTTTTGCCTTATTGTGTCTCAGACCAGGCTAGAAGGTTTCCTCAGAATTATACATCCACAAGAAAAGAGGATGTAGTGCTTGCATTAAAAATGTTGTAATCAGGCCTACCTCTTACAGAATCAACAAAAACTTTAAGAGATCCAGAGCTGGTGAGGCCATGAAGAAATGGCTGAGAGAGAGATCTGAGTTTCTTTTTGATGCAAGAGCACATTCAGCAGGTTTCTTTGTCTGAGCTGATGACCAGCTGGTCTCACATCCTGCCTGTCCCCCTCCCCCCCGATCTGGTAGAACAGAGGGGTAAAGGGAGGTGTATGTGTGTCAGGGAGAGTGAGTACATGGTGGTGGTGGAGGGTGGGTTTTATTCCAGAGATGGATTAACGGCAGAAGGGGGGCCCTGGCACCTCCACTAGAGGAAATGATCTTGGAGCTTAGCTTCAGTGATCACTGGTCTTTTGGGACTCTGGTCGTACTTAAGGCCATCCATCCATCCATGCACAACAGAGTCTGGACTGACATGTAGTGTCAGGTGAGAAAGAAGCAGTCACTGAGCAAATGGCTCACCCTCTAGAGACTTAACACATACAGATACACAATGTCCCTCCTCCCCTCCCTTTCCCTTTGCAGAAACACGCTTCCTGGGAAAAAACAAAGATGCTAACAACTCTGTAAGGGTAAAATCAAGCCTACAATAAAAAAAAACAGTGCTGCCATATGACATGCATAAAGACACCCGTCTCTAATATTTTCTGTCTCACCACTATTCCATGTACTCTGGCTTGGTCGGCAGCCTCAAAGGTAAACAAGGAGGCAAGGCTTCAGTGAATAATTGATGGCTGTGGTGGTGGTGGCAGCTGTTTGCGATAGGGGAGAGTCTGTAGATGCTGCATGCCCTGCTGGAGTGTTGTGATAGGACGGGTAGCTCTGTTGTCTACATGCATTAAGTACACTCTGACAAGATGTGCAAGGTGAAGCCATTTTCTCTGTCTAGCTTTGTTTTGATTCCATTTTTACCCTGCGGTCCAAAGGCGAATAGGGTATTGTAATCACCAGTATGTGCGTGTTTCTATGTGTTACCATGCACTAGAACTCAGCAATGGACACATCAATCTTTATGAAACTTGGTATGTATATTGCATGAGTGGAAATCTAGAACATTGTATGTATGTTCCTGCCCCTA
>JAPQRN010000014.1:9947531-9981333 GCA_037367275.1 Coranthus polyacanthus | reverse complement strand
AACAGGAGAAAGTTTCATCAATCTTTCAATTCAATCTTTTCTGTATTGATCCTAGGATTTAAACGTCTGAACTACTGATGTAGGTTTGTAATGTTTTAAACATGTAAACATCATTTCTTTTGTCTGTTTTTAGGGAATCTACATCTCTCGCATTGCAGAAGGTGGAGCAGCGCACAGAGACAGCACACTGCGTGTTGGCGACAGGGTGATCTCCGTGAGTACCACCCATCAGCTTCACATCTCATCTTGAAATTACCAACGTTTCCTTTATAATGTTATCACTGGTATAGGAATGAGAGTCCTTTGATGCCCAGTTGCCACTTTCATCTATTTTAGTATTATCCCACGTGTTTAAGAACAGGGCCCTTGAATTTAGAGTGCACCGTTGGACATATGCATCTATATATATGTATATGTATATGGACATCGACGTTGCTCTGTGAATATTCATAATACTAAATTAAGGATAGAGTGTGCTCACACGACAGTCTTAAGCATTGTAAAGGAAACATTGTTTGTGTTATATTTTCTCTTTTCATCGTTTAACGTCTTCATTATAATGTGCCCAGAACACTGCTCATCCTTTACATTAGTTACACTTGCAACTGCCAAACTAATATAAGGGTTGTCAGACTTCTCATCAGACTTTACTCCTTCTCATCAAGTCCAACAGTTGAGAGCTGAGACTTTCCTTTTTCTAATTTGAGCCACCAGCCTCTTTTGTCGCTGTTTTGGTTGAATCCTGCAACATTTAAGTTATGAATAACTGCTAAGGGGTTGTTGCATGACTTTATTTAGCCTTTCTTTGCTCTGTGGTCACTTGCCCTTTCTCTCTGTTTGCATCAGCCTTTCAGTAACTCTTGAGGTGCATGTTTGTATCCACAGTTATGTCATTCACCGTTACTGTAAATTGACTGATTATGGCCAAGTATGACACTTTGGGTCCCTCTACCTGTATGCTTAATGTGAATCTGCGTCTTAAATCTGTTCCTTTATTCAGATTCTGCTCTGAGGGAATCACAAAAAAAACCTTTCTGAATAATCCTCTGTTCTCTCTCATTTCCTTCGGCTGTTTTTCAGTGCTTTTTCTTTTGTCCGTAGACTGCCTCTGTTTTCTCTTTTCTCACACTCTCTACTTCTGCATGCTCACTAATGCATCGAGTGCATCTCCTTGCCTGCTTTGGTGGTGGGTATGGTGTTGAGGTGAAATGGGCTGAGGCTGTCACTCTGCTGACATGGTAGACAAATGTTTAGCATAGCAGTGGATGTGATGGCGAGTCAGTCAATGGTAAGAGCTGTTACTGTCGGGTCAGTGCTGACCTCTGCTTGTCACTTTGGACTGAAACACAGTCCAAGGCCATATGCATGCCTGAAAGCTACCCTGATTTAATTTAGGATTGCAGGGAGTAATCTAAAAACAGGCACAACACATTAATTAAATATATTCTTTATGTCCAAGATGCAGGTGTGTCAGTGTTCCCTGTTTGCCTTTGTTTTCTTAAGATCAAACGTTTTGGACAAACATCCACTTGATTTTTGAGAAAAAAAAGGCAAGAAGGCATGTAAAAATGTTAAAATTATTATATTAAGAGATACCAGCATGAGCACTGTTAAGATGACAGACAGGAGTTTCATGTTAGAATAAAATGGCTTCTGCCATTTCTTGTTCGTAACTTTTCTCTCTCAGCTTAAACTGCCTGCAGCAGCTCACTGTTACCCACTCCCTCTTTTTTCTCTGCCTGTTCCTATTGCTCTTTATAGGTGTTCTTCTGCAGATAACAGTACTCACTTTTGTGCACTCACAACATGTCTGAATCTAAAATCCGAATATTATTAGATGTTAACTAATATTCAGAAATAGTTTGGAGTGATGAGGACGTGGAATCTGATGAGACACGCCTTTTGGCAGCAAGCATGTATTGTTCTTTAATGTTTATTACGCCCGTTTGCCCTTGGCTAATGTGGCCCATTATCACTGTGAGCGTCCTGGTGGGCTGACCCCCCCCTCCGTGGTTGGTTTTACTGTCGATCCAGATCAATGGTGTAGACATGACAGAGGCCAGGCATGACCAGGCAGTAGCGCTCCTTACCGGCACCTCCCCCACCATCGCCCTCCTGGTGGAGCGAGACCTGAATGCACCAGGTGGCTCTCCAGGTCTGTCTCGGGCACGAGCCCACTCCCCTCCACCCCCAGAGCCCTCAGATTCTCCAGACCAGGAGGACAGTCTTCATGGGAACCACCTGAGCCGGATGGAGGACGAGTATCCAATTGAGGTAAGACCACTGGCAAATACTTGAGCAATTTAGCTTTATATGTCTTTGAGTGTGCTGTAGAAGCTTTAGTAAAACATTTAGCATTAATGTTGTCTTGTTTGGCCCCTGCTGTCCAGTTCCAGAGAAGATGGTGCATGGTATGAAGGCTTGGTCTAATTGTTATAATGGTGTGCTTTAGAGAGTAGCCCTGTAATGTTAGCTGTATTAGTCTCTGAATAATGCAAACCTTTCAGATTTCTTAATAGCTGTAGAAGTGTGAGGTTGTGAGATGCGCATATAGCAGAAAGCGGCTGTGGTTAGAAAAAATGTAGATGCACAACAGTATAAACATGACAGTTTAAAAAACAAAAGGCTCAAAGGCCTGCCATACATTTGTCTTATAGTTTAATATGCAGTGGACTTTACATATAACAGTCACTTTTTTAAGTAGGCTTTCTGTTATGAAATCCTCTTTACAATAGTCTTACTGTCTCTACGCAACAGGAAGTGACCTTGTTGAAGTCAGGTGGCCCTCTAGGCCTGAGCATTGTGGGAGGCAGTGACCATGCCAGTCACCCGTTTGGCATCAATGAACCTGGGGTGTTCATCTCAAAGGTATACGTTTGATACAGTTGTGCAGTACCTTGTTTCCCAATATAGTGTTTGTGTGCCTATTAAAAATGCATGTCCCGTCTTATCAGGTGATTCCTCATGGTCTGGCGTGTCAAAGCGGATTGCGTGTTGGAGACCGAATATTAGAAGTGAACGCCATCGACTTGCGTCATGCTACACATCAGGAAGCTGTGCGCGCTCTGCTGGCCAACAAGCAGGAGATTCGTATGTTAGTACGGAGGGACCCCTCACCACCAGGCATGCAGGTGAGACCGTCCAAA
This sequence comes from Coranthus polyacanthus, assembly GCA_037367275.1. Lineage (NCBI taxonomy): Eukaryota > Metazoa > Chordata > Actinopteri > Kurtiformes > Apogonidae > Coranthus > Coranthus polyacanthus. Next base: position 9,978,187 of record JAPQRN010000014.1, on the reverse strand, counting down.
CAAATATACTAACCAATCTCAGTGAAGTAACACTTTTGTATGTGCTTCTGCAGTTTCAAATGCAGACCGTACTATGCATATGACATGTTTGTATATGTTTTTGCAGGAAATTATCATCCAGAAACAGCCAGGGGAGAAGCTTGGCATCAGTATTCGTGGAGGGGCTAAGGGTCATGCTGGAAATCCCTTTGACGCCACAGATGAGGGCATCTTCATCTCCAAGGTAGTGTACAACAAATGTGCAGTTCAGTCATACCCTTATTAAGGTGATGGTTTTTTTTTTGTTTTTTTTTACCGCAGAAAAGAATCGGAGCACCAAGTTTTTAACTTGTATCAGGCATGTGGTTTGACAACAACTAGATTAGGCATGCATGTATTTTTGTTACACCGTATATTAAATCCTTTTATCATAATCTGGCTGAAACAGGTGAGTTCAAGCGGTGCAGCTGCACGAGATGGCCGACTTGAGGTTGGCATGCGTATCCTCGAGGTGAACAACCACAGCCTGCTGGGGATGACGCACACAGAGGCGGTCCGAGTGCTTCGTGCTGTGGGAGATTCCCTCGTCATGTTGGTGTGTGATGGCTTTGACCCACGGAAAGTGGCTGCTGTGGAGGTGAGATGCCATGACTTATTTGTTTTGAATAAAATGTGGTCTTTTTTTGCATTATATAAACTGTAAGTTTAACTAACTTAAATGGAAAATGTATGAACATAGCTAAAAAGTAACCGGTCTAGTCAATGTACAGGCTGAAGTGCTGGAATAATGTAATTTTCTTTTTTCTGGTTGTATTTCTAATTAAACCTCTGCTTTTGTCTTGTTGTAGGCATCTCCTGGCATCATTGCCAATCCCTTTGCTGCAGGTATCGTCCGAAAGAACAGTATGGAGAGTATCTCTTCTATAGACCGAGACCTGAGCCCAGAGGAGATGGACATCATACAGAAGGTACATTAAAACCCAACCCTAAGCATCTATCTAGCACTTAAGGTCAGATAATGCCTGTCTACGTGTTAATGCAAAACTTTTTGCAGTATCCAGTGTCTATGAAACCTTTTGAATGCACTGCTGAACCAAGCTGTAAAACACTACATAAGTGCAATGTAATGGGTTGTTAATCAGTATCATGCCGTTTTTGTGGAGTTTTATGTACTTGTCATGCACAAACCAGGAAGCAGTGGCCACGTCAACGCATGAATCAAACGTTTTGTTCAGCAATTCTGTCAAACCAACTCTGTGCCACCACAGCAATTCTGTTAGCAGGTGGAGTTTCCATCGACAGTGGACTTTCACTCGCTCCAAACATTCACACCACACAGCCCATCTTTCCACCAGAGTACCCAGAAAACGCCAGCACAGTTGTTTATTTAGTCCAGATTATCTTTCGGTAGACTGCCCGTACTAAAGGAATGCAGGGGCAAATTAGATCATCACTGTTTTCAGTGTTTACCAAGAGCATGTAGATAATTATTCCTTTTTGAAATTGCTTCCTTTTTCTTTTTTTTTTAAAGCGATCGAAAGTGCTTTAGCAGAATAGGGAATGAACAGTAGCCATTTTAAATCTCCCTCTTCTACAGGAGTCTGAGATGGTGAGAGAGACATCACAGTGGGAGCGAGAAGAGATGGAGAAAGTGGTAAGTGAAACTGAAAATCTCACTGTTTTCAGAAGGCTAGAGGTAAAATTGTATCTGTCAGATCAGCAGAGAGATGTACTGTATTTTCTGGCATCATAGCTCAGAAAATGGCAAACATGAGACTCTGGAGGGTGGAGCTTTAGTCAGAGCTTTAGTTCGGTATGTTAATGGGTGAATGGAGCTTTTCCTCTGCACCTGTGTGGGTATTGTGTTTGACAGAACTATTCCTGCAAAGTCCTACCTTGCATGCTTTTTTTTTCTGCTCCCATAGTTCATAGCGTACTTTTTTAACGAGTGTGGATTCTATCCTTTGTTTCCCTCTGTTTTTCTCTCCTTTTTTGGTGTGTTTGGTGTGATACATGATCATCCAATCATCCCACTTCCATACTACTTCTCCACTGTTGTTTTTCTCTATCTTCCTCCCTGTAACGCTATCCTGTCTGCTGTAAATCACCTCACCTCCTCATTTCACCTTTCATCGCATCACTGTGTGGCTGTGTGTGGTTGGGTGTTTTCCCTTCTGTACTTCCCTTTCTTGGTGAAGGAGCGTATGCGTTTGGAGCGTGAGGAGGCTACTCGCCTGCTAGAAGAGGAGACTGAGGTGAGACACTCCTCATCGGCAGGTCCTCAGACAATCTGCATGTCGGTGCCAAAGGGCGGTCTGACCACAGCTACCACAGCAAAAGCTTCACTTACCCCTTCTTCCCTTCTTGTTTTCTTTAATAAACCAGCCTTTAGTTATATCCAAACTGTGTTAGTTCTGCTGGAAGATGACCCCAGGTGCTGTAGGAAAAACCACTAGGGTTTCAGGTAGTGGGTCCAGAGGACAACTGGGAGTTTTAGGAGAATTTTATTGGGATACTTTACACATTTGGCATTGAAAATCACTAAAATGGGGAAAAGGGTGGTTAAACCCAAAATACATCTGTAATTTATCCCACATTTAAAAACTACTGAACAAAATACACACATTTCCTTCAGACATTGAGGGTCATAATGAGAATATTAACTTGCATTTATTAGGTGCACAGGAATAGAAAACCCTAAAGGGGTGCTTATTTGGCTGCATCTGCCAGATGTAAACAAATAAGCAACTGTTGACTGTTTTTGCATGGCTCTGTAGCATAGAAGCATGTTTCCTTACATCTACATCTTACATCTACAAGACCCTTACAATAGTATACTTCATTTGTAGTGCTATGTCGTGACACATTTTACCTTGAAAAATTTAGCAGCTACTGCGACTCGGTTATTGCACTTGCCGATTTCAGTAATTTATCGATGAGTTGTTCAGCCCTACTGTCCACCTTCAGTTCTCTACTTCTGTCCACCTTAAAAAAGTTGATCCTTGACCTACAGGAACATGGTCTTCTCCAGTAAAACTAATTCACACTGAATAGATTCTTGCTGTATAATAAGCTTCAGCTCAGTCCTCTCTTCACTCTGTTTCTATTTATTTCCTGTAGAACATTGGAACTGGACCTCTAAAACTTGACTACAAAACCCTGGCTGCACTGCCCACCACCAGTCTGCAGAAGGTCAACAGGGTGAGTGTGTCTTTATGCTCTAGTGTCTTCAAGCAGGGGATTCACAGGTTAATGATACGCTATTTCCTCTGAGTTGTAAAGTGTTTGTATATCTGTGGTAGCTATGTTGGAAATGGCCTTCGGTGGCTCAGAATAGACCTCATTATGTGTTGGTGTCCCTGGGAAATGGAGTGACCCAGAGCCGACCAGCTGCCCCTTGAAGGTCAGGAATGTTCACTTCCCTCCATGTTCGTAGCCCCAAGTAGACATAACTGACTGGTAACCTCAGGCTCGCAACGCCCCAAGGCCACACCCATCCCACATGTCACGTCACTGTGATGTAATGAAGAAGATGGATCGAGAATCGAAGAACGGATGTCGACAGAGGAGATCAACCTCATCCAGATGGAAAATACAGAAGATGGATGAAAAAAAACAAAGACTAAAAATGGAAGAAGCAGTACAAGGATCGGTAACAATGAAAAAGTAACGTGGCAGAAAGGTGGACACCGTCCTGGTTCTCCACTCCCAAAGCTGACCGAAAGCATGTGAGCGTGTCGGAGAGTTGTAAGATGGGGGAAGGGGACAGCTGGCTGCTATCAACCAGCCTATCCTCGGCGATATTTTAAACCTGCATCTCGTTCCGAATTGGACAGTCTCTTTGGTGGGTGGGGTGCTAGACGGGGAGGGAGGGTGTCATCGAAGAGGAACAGACAAGTGTTTCAGTTTGAGTTCCCAGAGTCCTGAGAGGAGTGCGTTTAAGTGGACATACAGCACAATCCTAGCACTATCCCACAGTGAGTATTAAGACTCTAGAGGAGGAAGAGTCTGTATTTTAACTTCTTTATTTCTGTCTTCTCTCTTGTATTTTTCTCTGCCACTGTCACGGATTCTTGTTTGATTTTCTGCCCACTTTGTTTTTCAACCGTTTGGGGGTCATTGTGACAATTGAACGATTTTAAATTTTTGTTAAAGACTCATTCAGGTCTTTTAAAGTTCTTAGAAACAAGATCACATCTGAATGGAATAATCTAGTTATTCTCTTATTCTTAAATGCAGCAATCTGTAACACAAACTATTGTTCCTTTTATTAACATTTGAATATCAAGCTTTTTCATTCACATAAATGCTTTGTTTAGTCTCATAAGTTGTGTTCTCCCCGGCCTCTTAGATTTTCCAGGAGAATTTAACCTACATATGCAGCTGTTCACTCTGTGAATCAGACCTGGATTTGCTGCTCCAGCACACGTGTTGAGAACTGTCACAATGACCCTTAAAGACTGGCATTAGTCATGTACTAAAGGTTTAACTGAATACCAGAAAGGAACATGATGCTTTATTGACAAGCCTCACCTCAGTGTTTGTTTTTTAAGTCAAGGGTTAGGTGTCTGTTACAAGGTTAAATATTGGAAAACAGATTTATATGCACCCAGATAATAGGCTTATGTATGAAATAAATTGACAGAAGATGGTGAAAACAAGACATTTTGCAGCTATTTTTTTTATTTATTTTGGTTAGTTTTGTAAACACGTGATACAGTTTCAGTTAGTAAAGCCTCATTTTTATTTCAGTTTTGTTGTTTTGTTTTGTTGGTTTTTGATGACAATAACATTGGCTGCTTATGGGCATGAGATAATGGAGTCAAAATGTGGTTTAAAACACTGAAGGTACAAGAAAAATCACTGTAAAACCTGGCCTTTCATATTACTCTCAATTAAACATCACGTTATCCTCCAGTGACTTTTTAGTGACAGTCGAAGTGTCAGGTATCATGTACAGTGTTTGTCAGTTTGTGCAGAAATCACTGGACATGAGGGCAGGAAATGTACCTTATGTTTCTCCAAAATCTGTTTCACTAAATGTTCTTCTGGGAAGAATTGTTGCTGTGTATTATTACACATGTTCCAAATCCTGGAACTATAAAGTGATCAGTTCCAGGCTCCTTTGACTTGCAGCTCATTCCCAGCATCAAGCTCAGTGTGTTGGCATGCAGGCCGGTTAGCAGCCTCGCTGTCTTCTCAAACACCAAAACCCCAGCTGTCCCACACAGTCTGTGTCGATGCCAAAAGGGCACTCGTTCACATTCCATCCCACTGACCCTCATCACACCACCAACTCTTACAGTCAGCATATACACACCACATGAGCCCTCCACAATGGTTGCATTATTATCCAGCTATTTTGATTAGAACCAGGTAATAAACTCCAAAATTGTCGGAATGGTTAGTTTTCTGGATTGAGTATGTTCTTGCGGTAGCTTTAGATTTTAGATTAGTTTTTAAAACAAAAAAGCAGGCAATGTATGTATTTTGTTCTCCACCTTCAATGAAGTCAGCAGTCTTTTCTGTGAAGTTCAGTAGGAGTTGAGGGTGTCCTGGAGCCTCACTGTCTCATGCTCTGATAATATGGTTATTTAAGGCAGAGGCTGAGCCTGGACCGCAGTAATGTGACCAAGCACACATAGCAAGTTAACAAGTCATGAATGTTGGTCACCGAGAAACTTATCTTAAACACTTGAGAAAAGATTTAGTGACACGAGTGACTCCTTTTAGCAGCTAGAGGTTTGTGTGTCAAGTGTCTTTTTATAGAACAACACTGTAAGGCTTAAAGATTGGAGGATTTCTCTACTTCTTATATTAATTTGGACGATTATTTTACTTTGGTTTGTAATTGGAGAAATGTCTATTAGAATTTGTTAATTTCATCTGCATATAACAGAAAAATGATAAATGATATTGATTTAATGTATCGGCCAGCTCTCGATTCTCCTTTCATTCTTTTCGTGGTGTTCATTAGTTTTCTGTATCTGTCCTTCCTCTTTGATTTGTTCCTGTTCAGTTCTCTACCTCTGTAAGTCTGACTGCTCCCATGGAGGCCCCACTGCAGGCCCAGTACGGAGCACCTTTAGAGCCTCTGGGCTTCGACTTAGGCCACCCCTCAAACCCGCTCTGCCACATGGACCACGAGTCCAGCTCCAGTCTGAGCACAGAACACGATTATCTCCACGGATGCCAGTTCTCTGCTGATGGAACATCTATTCAAAGTGAAGGCTCAACAACCACTCTGAGCTCCTCAACATTTGGACCTGAAGAAGAGGAATGCTTGGTGGACTCTCAGCCAATCTGCTTCAAAGAGAACCCTTTCTTGGTGGCCAATCGTAAAGGCAAAGGCCTGTCCGGGCCTCCCGTGGGCTACGGGAAGCACGGCCAGCTGCAGCCGTGGTTATTCAGCAAGGCAAGACGCCTGCCTGTGTGTGGTTTGGGGGCAGCATGTTGTGTTACTACGCACCTTTTGCTCACTTGTGTCCTGTTAACAGGATTGTACACTTTTCAAGACTTGGGGGATGTTTTATTTAAGTGTACTTAACATTATATGTGCAGTTTGGTGTTTGTTTTGACCCTAAGCACCATGAATCAACAAAAGTGCAATCACCAAACTTTGCTTTTTTTTTTTTTGAAACAGTGCTTTGTGTATATTAATCTCAACCAGCTGAATTGGTGCATGTTTTTGCTGTGAGCTCTGAACTAGCGGTACCTCCTAAGATATTCGGGTACAGTCGGGACCAACTGAAATGTCTGTAACAACAGCTGCGAGGGAGGCCACATAAGTCGGGAAGGAACATGACCTGCAGGACGCTCAGAAACGTGCACGCTCACCAGTGAGAGCTTACGGTCGCTCAAAATGAGTGAAATTCACTACAGAACTAACCAGTGAATCTTGTCTCCGCATTCCTTGCTGCTTCACTGTTTTGTGAGAGAAAGTGAGAGCAGCTGTTGAGTGTGTTCTATCTGTGTTTTTCCAGGCGCCTTCCTCTGATTATGCCAGGACAGACAGCCCGATCAGGGAAGCCCCTTACTCTCCCACAATCCAACCGGTGAGCATCCCTACCACCCAGCACTTCTCATCATCGTCCACTAACGTACCATCATTTTAATTTATTTACTCCTTTTACATAAGTCACTTGTGTCTTCATAGACAGGGTATTTTAGAGTTGATGCTTCTGACCTTTCCTCCCACCCTTAGCCCAGCCCTCACTCTTCCAACAGCTCCTCGAGTGCAGGCAGGGAGACCCGCTTCGTAAGTGGGTCTTGTGGCCCCCTCTGCTCTGGCCTGGATTTGATAGCATATGTCCGCTGCTCTGAGCCCTGTATCTCTATTAAAACATGGAGATAATAACTACTTCAGCTACAGTCCTACCAGTCTGAAAAGCATGTGACTGCTCCATCATAGCCAGCTCCTTACTGCTGCTTTGCCTCTTGCAGACCGGATGCATTCTTTGGAGAAATACTTTTTTGACCGACTTCTCTGAATGTCTACTGACCAGCTATGTCTTAATATTGTATTGTTATTCCATTATTCATTGTCAGCCCACCTCCATTAATGTGTATACTTTACAAGAGGAAATGCTACTATGGCAAGATGAACAAAGAGACCCACCAGGAATTCAACCTGGCTCAAAGTAAACTTGTTGCATTGTTTGACAGGTGTCTTGATTTGGCCTGGCATCGTCCTAAAGAACCTCCATAGTTCAAGTTTAGTGACTGTGCTCTGTTGTATGTCTGTTGGAAGTCAGGCAGAGGATGCCAACCCCATTTGTTCTTTTCTCATTGTCATTGTTTTTCATCTTTTTATTTTTACAGGCAAACATTCATTACACCTCCACTCCCACCGCCAGGGACAGCAATTCATCATCAGTGAGTGTCTATGGAACTTAAAAACACCATCACCTACCATCACTATTATTGTTGCGTGGTTCTGAAGTCTAAAACACAGTGGTGGAGTGTAACTACGTATATTTAGTCAGGTATTGCATTGAAGTAAAACTACCCAGCAGTGTGTAAAGCATTTCAAATGACTTCAGCTTTAAACATTTACAGTAGTCAAATGAAACTTACACATTCATGCAAATAGCAATATGAATCCACAAACATTTTAGAATTTTGGTTGTGGGTTTCAGTGGGACCATCTTTTTTAAGCTTCCATAGACAAATAATCTGAATAATAATTCTGATGGGTCATTTCCACTACTTCCATTCCTTCTAAAAGTCTAGCTGTTTATTTACTGTATACAAAATCCAATCCTTGTCTTTTCTCCAGACACGACCGGGTGCCATCCAGCCAGTTGGGCGTGCGCGGCCAAGTACCTCCCCTGCCACTCCGGATGGCCACAGTCCCAACCCCTTCCAGCATGGCCCCTCCCCCTTCAACTCCCAGACCTCTGTAAGACCCCTCACCACCACATAGGGCTGTTAAACCACCCACTGTGAGCTCTGTGCCACTAACTGCCACTACACAGCTTCAGAACATTCAAGTTGTGCCTAACAGCAGTGACACAGATAATTAGAGCACAAGAATTTCCAAGATGAGGCTAGAACCAAAGAAAGGTAGAGTTGTACGTATCTAATGCACAGTGGAGCGGAGTGTGTGCAGGTGAGACGGCTGCTGTCTGGGACCCCCAGGCACACCTGGAGGTGCAAAGGAGCTTCCAACCTGACTCTGAATTCCTCATTCACCAGTTTCTTCTAATTGTAGCTTTCTAAAATGTTTTCTTCTTTTGGCAAGCAGCACAGTTGAATTGGTAAATGATGAAGAAGCCACTGTAAGATTTCATCTCACACCTTCGCGATTGCTCATACAGAAAAATCTATCATGGCTTTGAACTTTCCAAGCCCTACTGTCTGTCTTTCTCTGGCATTACCTCCCCCCACCCCTACCTTTCACATGAAACCAGCCGTCATGGTGTTCACCTGTTCTCCTCCACAGTCTTCTTCAACTTTGCTGGTTTTTTTCATAGTCTACCCTCTCCTCCATGTCTCTCTGTCCCCCCCACCTCCTCTCTTTCCCTTGGCTCCTGTACCATGTGGACCCACCCCACCCTCATTACCTCNNNCCCTGCAGCCTCGCGCCCCTTCCCCCACCTCGCCTGACGAGTTCCCCATGAATGTCAAGCAGGCATACAAGGCGTTTGCCGCCGTGCCTCGCTCACTGGCAGTGCTGGAGCCTCCCCAGGTAGGCCGTGCTGCCCGGGCTGCCCGGGTCACAACGACAAAAAGCATGCTGTGCTGATTGGTTGGTCTCGCCCCCGCCCCTTCCTGACTGGAGCAGGCTACCCTAAACAGAGCCTGCGCCGTGTTGGGGGGTCTGTGACGTGCTGTGACGTGTGGAATGCGTTCATCGTTGGTTTTGTACTTCAGTGCCATCAACTGTCATACCAGTGTTGATTCTTGGTTCATTCATCCATCATGTGTGGCTCGTGTACTAATAATCAATCCCTGATTTATGTTTTGTGCTTAGCAGTCTGCCTGCTCTGTACCTCAGTGTCCTGAGTCTGAGTCTAGTCTATTTCCTAAGTCTGTGTTATTTCCCGCTTTGCCCAACAGGACCTGTTTGGTGTGAGGAACAATTACCACCCCATGCAACCTTCTCCAGAGGTGAGAGTCTTTTCCAAAACATTTCAATTACAGTTGTTTGTAGAGTTTGATAGAAGGTTATATTTAGTCTTTAGCAACTATGACATCACTGTTTTATTAGTTACACTCAAGAATTTTGTTCTCTGAGGCCCCGTTCAGACCTGGCATTAACACGTGTACAGGGTGATCTGATCACAAGTGCACAGCTCTAAGTACAGGCGTGAATACACCCAAGATGCAATGAGGACACCACAAGGACCACCAACTCAACTAACATCCTCTGCATTAGCAAAAGTACATACTCATTCTGACACTAATATAAACATTTGTACTAAAGAATTATCAAAAAGCCCACAGAGATATATTAAGAGTACATCTTAGGTAAGTAGCACACAAGAAAACATTCCATCTTAAAAGTTCCCAGAATCTTTGAGGCAGAGTGAATGAAATTATTTTTGCTACCTCACTCTCTTTAGTAAAGATAAAAATGAGTTTTTCATTCATCCTTCACTCTTTTTCACTATGCTGAAGCTTTCTTTACTTGTGATGCAAAGAAACATTACAAAGCCAGTCTGTTTAAGAGCTTGTGCTGAATCCACAATGCCTGCAGGAAATAAACATTTGCTTAGCTCTGTTTTAGGATATAGATGAGCTTTTTTGCATATACAGCAGAGAAGTCAGATCTTATAACAAGTGGTCAGACGTGTTCTCATGCCAAATAAGTGTGAAGTGACGTACTTGGAGTTGTCAACTTGTGATCAGATCACCCCTGATGCATGTTATAGCCAGGTGTGAACAGGGTCTTATGTCTAGATCTGCTCCAAACATACTCTGCTACTTGGCTCTCAGTCATGTTAGTCTGACAACGTGATGACAGTCTTCGTGGCTTTTTCAGCCTGAGTTGAACGCCGAGGTGTTTGATGATAACGTAGAAGGTCAGGAGGGAGGTGGCGTGGGTCAGACAGGCAAGGTCTCTCCCCGTCCCTCCCTCTCATCTGACCGTCGGGAGTATATGAGCCTGGCAGCAGTGCCTCGCGTCTCCAGGCCGTCCCTGGACCTGCAGGTACCCACCGCCTTGTTCACAGCTAGAGCAGCCCTGTCCGGCATCGAGGCCGCGGTGTGCTTGGCTTGACTGGTGGTGGTGTTTCTGCTCCCAGAGTCTGGGAGACAGCCATGATGCTTCTGTCTGAAATGGGTCTTCATATGAATCAACTCTGAATCAGCTTCATGGTGCTGGGTTCTGATTTGAGGACAAATTTTTTTCTTCTTGGTCTGTGATCGTCTCCTTGTCTGAAAATTGTGTTCTGCAACTTAGGCAAATGGCTCTGCAGAAAAGTAATTATGATGCAATAAAAACAGCTTTTTAGTACCCTTTCCTTGTGTTGTAACATGGTCCAAGATCTCAGCACTATTCTATTTTTCATTTCATATTCTGTTGTTTGATTTTGTGTTTTTAACCACACAGAGTCCTTCTCCTGTTGGCAAGGACAGCCCAGAGCAGCGCTCGTTCAGGGACAGACAGAAATATTTTGAGATTGACGTGAAGCAGCAGACACCAGAGAAGCCCAAACCTCGTGTCTCTCTTGTTGGAGAGGATGACCTGAAGAAGATGAGGGAGGAAGAAGGTGTGTTTCCAGTGTCAACTTTACTTTACTAACGGACATATCTGACTTTGTTCACCTGCCCTTTAAATTAACTCTCTGTACCTGTGGTGCCCTTCAGAGAGGAAGTTTGAGCAGCGAGCGCGGGAGTACCTGCTGGATGAAGATGAAGAAGATGAGGAAGAGGACCTGGCCAAGCAGATGGCACAGATGAAGGCCTCGGGCAAGGTGCTGCTGGATGGAGTGGAGTACAAGGTGGAACCAGTGTCCACCCCATCTCAGCACTGCTCCACACCACCGAGCTACAACGTCACACCACCAAGCTACTGTGGCAGCTCAGGGTAAAAAGTTGTACCATATTACTGCTTCACGTCTTTTTTTTTTCCCCCCCAGAGTCTTAACAGTTTCTTTTTGTGTGCAGGCCTTCCTCAGTTGATGGAAAAGGAGACTCTCAGAGGAATTCACTAGATGACAGCTTCAGGCTGGAACAGAGGCCCAACTCCATGACGGGGTAATGACATGAGTGTACAGCGTTACAACCTCGAATGTCTGAGTCGTTTTTGTTGCAGCATTCATCACTCCTGCCCTTGTATCTCCGCAGACTGATCCCAGTGTACCCTGGGGAGTCCACAGCTCCCATTCGCACAGCCAAAGCAGAGCGCAGACACCAAGAGAGACTGCGAATGCAAAGCCCTGAGCTCGCTGTGGCCCTTGACAAAGACCTGTCCCCCGCTGAGAAACGAGCTCTAGAGGCTGAGAAGAGAGCCATGTGGAGAGCAGCACGGTAAATACAACACCAGCACCGTACACAATGACCAGCAAGATAACACGCTTACATTGTCATTGAAGAGACCATATGATACAATATCCAGTCCTGAAAATGTTAACAAATCATGACACATTTCCATCTTAAATTATAAAGCAGTTGAAGTTGAAGCTGTACTGAAAAGTGACTATTAAATTCCCGATCCACTCAAACTGTAGTGGACTTGACTCTTTTCACAGAAATATGAGTTTAAGGTGTTTACTCACAAGCAGGATGACAAATATTTTGGCAAAAATCGTGAATCTTTTATACCACTTTTACAAGTGCTTTGTGGAAACCTGAAGCCATCGCTGCTCACGCGCTGCAAATGGACTCTTAGAAGAGCAGGAAACACTATGTTCAACAATTAAACTTTTGAACTGAACAATACATGCATACTCCGAGATCCTGGGGGAGATGCCAGAGGAGAGGCCTCTTTTTAAACACGTTTTTTGTGTTTAAAAAAACTCAAATAATTAAATACAGTATTTTAAGGAGGTCTTATACCATGACTGGAGGGGATTGTTAAGTTTACTATTATACATAACAATGAATCATTTTAGAACTGCCATGAATTCAAATTTTTTTAATTAAAAGTTTGTGACATACTTTGCATCTTGCAGCACTAAAATAAATCCTGACTTTTTAAAACATTTACAATAAACACGTTCTAATCACGTACATTTTATTACATTTAGTTTTCCTCTGCTACTTTTACAAATCAGGTTTTTTGGAACAAGACAGTGGGTGGAGGTTTGTTTTGTTTGAACAGGTGGCTTTATACGCAATATAGACCTTGGCTGGTTTGATTATGTTGCAACACTGAAGCAAATGAACAGAGAGACAGAAATCAGTACACAGTACCATACTTTTTAACAAATAAAAATATGCTTTTGTTGTATCCCCTACATACCTTTATAATTAGTGGTTATTATAATGTTGATGTTAAACTAAGGATTGATGTTCTAGTTTCTTTACAAGCTACAAACCAAATGCATTTCAAAGTGGGTGTAGGTCAGTACTGTAAGGGTAATGACACATAGTTCTGTCGTCTTTGTCAATAACATGGTTCAGGGCCATCCCAAATCCAAATTTACTATCGATTCTGTGTTGTAAAAAAAGACCATCCTGTGTGTGTGCTTAGTCTGTCGCCACTCTTACTCTTATTTTCATGTCTAAATAATGTATTCCTCTTTGCTTTCCTAATTGTGTTGGTGTTTTACTTTCCATTCTTTGGTTCTCTTCTCTTTTCCTCTGTGTCTTTCCTCCCTCCTCCTTTTCCTTCATCGTGGTGGACTCCTCCTCATCCCATTCCCTCGTCCTTCTTTCCGTCCTCTTCCCTCCCCCCTCTCCGTGGCCTCGTGGGGGCACAGGCCCTATGGTCTAGAGGAGGATGTTAGGCAGTATGAGCAGGACCTGGCTAAGAGGCTCTACCAGGCCCGAGTGAGGGCGTCTCAGGGTGCGGCTCCGGCCCCGCAGCCCCCCACCTCCTCCTCCTCCTCTGCAGCCTCCCAGCTCAGGTCTGCCTCTTGGCCCTAGCCACCAGGGCCAGACGAACTGCATCATGGGGGTGTGCTCTGGTGCTTTGGCATTTGGGTATTTTGCTATAGGCCGAGTTCTGAAAGGCCCAAGCAAGCACTCTCAGCAACACTGTGACAGTGCTTCCACTGCCTTTCTAGTGCTGTCTTGCTTCTGCACGTCTTTGCTGTTATAATTTCTAGCTTCCCCCTCTCTTCTGTGTTTTGTGTCCCTTTCTGCAGCACACTTTTTCATTTGTGCCTTGCTGTTCTCGGTATTTTCATACACCATTCATTCATTTGTACTAACACACAGCCGCAGTAAGTTTGCAACCTGTTTGTGAGCCAAGGGTAAACCTACTAGCAGTAGGTAGTCCTTTTCCTGGAATGCCTCTATTTTTCTTTTTCTTTTTTTTTTACTGCGCACTGAAACTGAACTGGTTGTTTGTTGCAGCAAACCAGGACAAGGACCCCCCGCAATATTAGTAGTGACTGGCACAACACCCACTCATAGTGGCCTGTGCCTCTTTCAGTCTTTGTCCTTTAATTTCTTAAATTAAATCTTTCATTTATCAATCATCTGTCGTCATGTATGTGATTGTGTCTGATTCCTTCTCTTATAGAATGAAGTCTCTGGAGCAGGATGCACTGAAAGCTCAGATGGTCATCGCCAAGTCTCGGGATGGGAAGAAACGTGGCACACTAGACCAGCTGACGGAGTCCCCTTCACCCGCCCCCACGCCCTCTCCCACCCCTATGGAAGGTACAAGCTGCTTTCCTCACCAGTACATAGTACAAATAGGCAGTATTATGGCACAGGATTTCTGCATGTTAAATATAAGACTTTTTAAAGACCGTTATGAAATGCAAATTAAGACCTATTTCCTGTCCCGTCACACTGGTGTCATGCCAAAAACGGATTGTATTGACCAGGTTATATACGTCTACTCTACAGTTGCTTTTATCTGGATCAGTCACAATGTACAAATACATAATTTAATAAAAAAAATGTTCCTCTTTAAAGCAGAGTGGATCAGTTTTTGGCAAAACACCAGGCATCTGTTAGCAGCTTTTTATGGCGGCTTTATTGATTTCCCATGCAACTCTAATGTCATGGTTCCTAATTTGTTAAAGGTTTGTTCAAATTCATTATTTCACACTAAATCCAGTTCATTTTTAAGACCTGTCGGAATCGTATTGAAGACATTTAAAAGGCTTAAAATGGACATTACTGTAGTTTCGACTTTCTAAGGACCCGGAGAAGCCCTTATTATGAAGATGACTTTATTATATAGAAACAAGATCAAGTACCAACATACCTACATTTTGTGTTTTTCTGTGACAGAGCTCAGTCCTCGAGGATTAACATCACCGGGCAGGCTGGTAAGTACTGAACGTTTTCTAGTAATTACAAATGATTCTTTTCAGCTGACACCATTGTTCTCCATTTGAATGGACTTCAAATATTTGAACAAAACTGCAACATCGGCCTCACAGGTTAATTTAAGCTTTATTTGTGAAAAGGAAACCATGGGCTTTTTACAAGCTGGAAAGGTAACATGTAGTTTTGCTTCAAAACACATTGACATTAACCCATCATCTTGCTCATTGTCACTCTAGCCAATCCGAGCTGAGAAAACACACACTGCTCTCCTCATCATATGCCACAGCTGGCTGTTTGAATCACCCATCAGCCTCTCTGCCTCCTTCCTCTCCCTTTTCCCTCCTATTATACATTTCCCCTTTCCACCCTTTCTTCTTCCTCTTCCTCCTCTTTTCTTGTCCCACCCCTTCTTCCTGTCCTTATTTTCCTCTTTCCCCTCTCCCTCAATCTCCGCTCATTCCTGTTTGCTATCCTTCTAGTCCCTGTCGTCAAAGAAGTTTGACTACCGACAGTTTGCTGCCATTCCTTCTTCCAAACCCGTATACGACATTCAGGTATTGGCTGCATGCTGAGCTCCCAGGGCCTCGGCCTCCTCCCACCCTTCCCTTGGCTTTCCTTGCTGCCTCTTCCCTCCAGTTTCTCCACTAATCAAGAGGCGTCAGTGCAACTGCAGTTTAGGTTTTGGCTCAGTAATCGATCAGGACTTCCTGGCCCTGCTCACTAACTCTTACTTGATGAGAGACTGACAAAAACAATCTCCCTTTCTCCCGTTCTGACTCCACTCTCCCAGTCTTATGAATAAAAAAAGCATCTTTGGCAGTAATGATTCACACCCATCTAACTCTCAGCTAACTAATCGGTCACAACAGACAATAACACTCATCAGCGCAGTCAGATTTCTGATCCCACTAACCAGACTTGGTTCCGGGGTGGAAATGGCCACAAACTCTGCATTTTATCCACACTTCCATTCACTGTCACCAGCGGTCTTGCTCCACTCTTGGGTCGCATGTCAGGTAGAGGAATATTTATCTCATTGCATTGTAGCTTTTGAAGCTCGAGTCTCCTGCCCTCTCAGTAGGTCATAGTTCTGTTAGCTCTGTTCAGAGTGGTTGATTCTTTGTCTGGAGGAAGAGATGGGAAGGGAAGCAGGGGCATCCTTGAGTGGCACTGGAGTGAACAGCGCTTGTCTGGAAGTGGTCTTGTATTTTTGGGTCAAATATCTGTTGTATGTCACACTGTCAGTCTGCTCTCCTCTCCTCTGAGTGTGGGGTCTTATGTGGTTTCGAAATTACTGCACAGTGACATAGGGCTGGGCGATTATGGCTGTTAGCCAGGTAGCTGCACATTGTTCAGTCAACTGCGTAATGTCTTGAAACAAGACCTACTCCTTCCCTGTAAAACTGAGACCACAAATCGGTATGCAGTTTTTTTTTTCCATCCTCACTGTCTCGTATACTCTGTCACTACAGTAAGAGTAGAGCAGCTAGCCATCTGTTGTTACAAAAACTCCATAAGCTGCGGTAAGTGCACATCCAGTATAACTAATCGTGTTACAGGACAGTTATGACTCAAAACATCTGACGTGGTAAAGCAGCTCTCATTCACATTACTTTATGACAGAAAATATCATTTTTGCGCATGTGATTAACTTGACATTACAAATTGATTCACTATCGCCCAGCCCTACAGTGACATTACTTTGTGTCTCACAGCCTCCTTTTCAAATGGGTTTTAACTGAATTCACATTGTATGCAGTCGTGTTTGCACTGTGTTTAAAATTGGCACACTGAACTGACAAAAAGGTTTAGAGGTCAGGTTCAGATTTTTTTGGGTCTTCCTTAATACAATACTCACATTACTGAGACATTCTGAGAGTAAATGAGTGTTTGGTTCTCCTCTCTCATCTGAAGAAAAAGGGGACAAAATTCAGTTATGTGAAAAATGAAATCTGTAGTAATCTGTAGTTCAGCTGTAGTCAATATGAGCTTTCAGCATCAAGTCAAATCATGAGAATATATTCCAGCTGCCTCTTTAATATCAAATTCAATCTTTGTGTTACTGTCTCTTCTCTTCAGTTCAACAGAAAAAATACCAATATATTTTGTCTGAAGGTCCTGGTATAGACCAGACAGTCCTTGTTAGCAGCTGCTGAAATGTAGAATACAGTTTTGTAAAAAACAGACTGATTTTGTCCCCCATCTCTGACCCTAAAGTCCTTCAGCACAAGGATGAGAATACTGTATTCCAATAGGCTTGAAAAACATCTGAACCTGTCTGTTGATGTATACACCGACTATATATGCATTGTGTGGGTTAAACAGTGTCCTGACACAACAGGCCTGTGTTCAAATGCAAATAACTTTAACAGTGTTTGCATGGAAACAGTAGCAACAGAAAGACAGAATCATTAGCAACCTGCTGCTTGGTTTTCTGTTGTGCATTGGTGACTCTTGTTGGTGATCTACTGTCACTGTCTCTCTGTGGATGTGCTCACACTATATATACACACACACACACACACAACAATCCCCGGAACTGATGGTCCAACTTAACCTCCCTTTCCTTTAACATGCGAATCTCTCCTGGGGAAGTAGTCGAGTAGTGGTCCTCTGGCTTTTTTGGCTCTGACAGATTGGGGAGCTTTAGCACTAGCTGCTAAACGGGCCGTGAGTGGCTGCACATCACCACGATCTCTCCTGCTGCCGATGTTTTCATGGTGAAGGCTTCCCTGGGAATACAGGTTACTAACGCCTTCCAGCTACATATATACTCACTCTCCCTTTTTCCTTCTAGTCCCCTGACACTGCTGAGGACATGCAGTTCATCGATGACGGCTCCGGCAACCCAGGTGAGTACTGGATTATTTATGCCAAATGTAGTTGCTATGAAAACAGCAGCTATGAAAGGGATACATGAGGAAAATGTGCTGATAATAGATATTAGCTCAAATACTTCTATCCCTTTTGATTCAGGTGACTACCTGGGATAAGCAGCTGCTATTGGTAGGATCTGTGTGCATGTGTTTGTGGGTCAGTGTGTAGTTTGAAGGCTGAGTGTATATGGAGGAGTGTGTGTTGGTTTGAGCATTTACACTCTAACCTGCTTATGTGTGGCCAGCTGTAGCGTAGCTGCAGGGGGGTGTCTGCTTCGCCTGCTGGTGTCCTTCAGATATAAAGCAGCTACCGATTTTGCAGCCAAATTACAGAAGAAATCAGTCATGTCCACACTAATCATCTCACTAACTGTGATCCAGACTGCATGAATTTGCTTTTAAGTGTTGATCAGACTGGGTAAGTTGTTGAAAAAACTATCCAGGTGTATTTTTGTAACTCTGGCCAGCATTTTATGTTCTGTAATGCTGTACTCTCACCGTCAAGTGGTCAGACAGTCTCAAGTTGTAAACAATTTTATAGCTTTCACTTCATTTAAAACAAGGTTCCTACAGGTCTCAAAAAGTCAAATATAAGACCTAGTTCACATCCAAACTGGAAAAACAGTATGAAGGACATGACAAAAATCAAAGTTGCAAACTAAATTATTTTATCCACAGTCAACTGCTGACAGCAGATGTCATGTGAATGCAGAACAATATTCTTTGCTGGTTGCTTTTTTAAAAATGTTTTTTTCTGATCTCTTAATGCTTTTCTACACAAATTTGAGCATTTTCTACATTTCTCTTTAATTTTCAACAGGCTTCAACTAGATACTGTTTGGGTGAGATCTCATTGAACTTAGACGTTGACTTCATATTAAATCAAAATAATGCTAATGGAAACAGTTTTAACTATAGATGTTTCATCTTGGTTTCTTTTGTATTTCTGTTACAGTTCGCTCAACAACATATTTAAAAGCAATGCTGAAGTTAATGAAAATTCATAAAAGTCATTTTAACTTAAGACCTATCAAAATTGCATTTAAGACATTTTAAGGCCTTAAATTCAGATCATTGGATTTTAGACGTGTTAAGACTGATCAGCTCGGGCCAAAGTATAACCAAGAAGTCAGGCTGGTAGATGTTTGTTCTTTTCTTCTTATTCTGACTATAGTGGTGTTTACCCTCTCACCATTTGTGCTTCATAGACTTTTTTGTTGGCACAGTTTAAGATTTTAACACTTATGTTACAGTATTCAGTGGCCAGAGCTACAAAAATGTACGGCAGCTTGTAGTAAACTGTAGTTTTCCTTTGAGAGGAAGCAAAGTTCCTTTAATGGCATCGACTCCCCTTTGAGTTTGAATACGGCGCTCATCAGGGTGGCCTGTTTGTCCCTGCTGCAGTTTTGGTCCTGCTTGTTTCCAGCTGCTGAAATCAACACGGAGCCTCTGTCACAGGGTTATGGGATGTATTCACTTTCTCATCAGTTTCAATCTGCTGCACAGGAATTTTCTTCCCAGCCTCTTCAACTCTGTTCCTTTCCAAAGGTTGAATTAGGGGCTGAATTTCAGGTGCAAGCAGATAAAATGCACAAACTGTGATTAAAAGGGTTGTTTGTTTTGTGGTTTAGGGCCTGCTGCCAGCCCTGAGGCGGAGGTTCCCGCCCCGATGCCTACCACCTCAGCCCTGGAGGAGATGGCCCTGTACAGCAACAAGCGCAAACTGAGGCAGGGTCGCCGCAGCCTGGAAACCGCCGTGCCCACGTAACACATCACACCACCAAGACAAGAATCCCAAATGCATACATACACTGTGGAACACTGGTCCATCCACAGGAGGTGCAACGTCACGAAACACTACACACAACGTCAGTAGAGCAAAATGTACTCGATCATATGTAACCACTGCAGAGACTATGACGCTCATAGTCGCCACACATACACTCACACATACTTATATCCTGCGTGCCAGTCTTGCCTTTACAGTCAGTGGATGAGTTGGCAAATAGATATTGTTCAACAGTCCCTCAAGGGCAAGAAGGAGCTAGTGTGGTTAGCTAGGATTGTTACTTACAGACCATTTATTTGTTTTACACTTGGTTTGCCTATTAGAAGCTGAATTATTTTAACAGGAAACGACAGATGGTTTTAGGTTGTTTTTTTTGTTTTTTTTTACACTTGCACCTCCCAATAATTTTGCTGTTTAAAAAAAAAAAACATTACTGGAAGAGAAAAGAAATGGGTCATAGCTATACTAACTCTGAATTATATTTTTAGACTTTCATTGAATAGATTGTAAAATGTCTTTTTTTTTTGGAGATGAACAGGAGTGTATATATTGTTGGGAACATCCTGCTACCTTCACAGTCACAACAGTGGATGGCTTTCAAAAACAACAGTACATATCATGTTTGCACTGCCACTGATCAGCTTTTTATCTTAAATAATTTATTGTTTTTAATAGTTAAAGTCAAATTGAAGGCCTTCTATTGCATTTTGATCCATCCAGCCCTCTTGGATACAAGAGGACAAACTAATACACATTTTTTATCACAATTTGTCATTAAAATTTTAAATGAGAGTTGTGTAAAAAAATGAACTACATATCACTTTAGTACTTTCTATAGTCATTTGAAGTCATCAGGAGCTTTTGAGCCAAGCATATCTACAAATTAAAATGTTTTAACAAAGCTAAACTGTTGCACATCACATCATAACAATATACAGATTAAAAATGAGAGCATTTGTCCAGATTTGACTGTGTTACATTCCCCTTGTAGAGAATATACCATGCTCGAGGCAGCAGTAGTTTTACAGGTATAGAAGTTTGAAAACATCATTAATTAATGGTACTTACCCCTGTCCTGTTTAAGGTTGTTTTTTTTTCTTTTAACAATGTGAATCTTTAATTTGTATCCTTGCATTATCTGGAGGTATTCCAGAGTGACGTGAAGGTAGCAGGTATTATATTTTTCTGTCTATGGTTAATTTAAATCTGATGCCACTGAAATCATTTATTATTGTGTGAATAATGTACAAATACCGAAAGGAAAGCAAACTTTGGGTGTGAAACTGAGCCAGTCTTGACCTAGACTACGAGGTGTCTGGACTGCTGACTTGGTGCTGGGATGCTCTCTGTGTGTTTATTGGTTTGTCAATGGGAGAGCCAAGAGAGGCAGAACCAATTTTAAAAATCCCTCTCAAGACATCAATCTCATTCAGACATTAACTTCACTGTTTGACACACTGTCAGTTTATGGATCTGACAGGTTATTTTTGCAGAATCAAAGCTAAGTAGCATTTGTGTTAATTTAATGTAGGGTCTTCTAATTATAGCTTTCCATGTTGCTCTCACTGACTGAAATTCAGTTTGTTTGATAACATTTGCAATGGCTTTTTTTAACTTACAGTAGGTAATTTTTTTCAGATGGGTTTCACTACATTATTAATGCAGTGTTTTTAAGTTTTTGTGTTATTCTTTTGTCTTGAGTACTCTTTGGGGGCTATAACTTGCAAATAGGTTGGAGGGAAAAGGGTCAGAAGTCCTAGGGTCAAGGGTTAGAGCTCATACAAGACTGTAACTAGTGAATTTGTACAACCAAAGAAGTCTATTTTGTGGTTCAGGAATAATAAATTTTACTTTTCATTTAAGAAGCTGATTCACTGTGTTGTGTCTTTTGTGCTTCGTCTACAAACTGTATAACTACAATGCACAGACTAAGAAAACACCATGTGATGGTAGACATTTTTAAAAACAACAAAGGTACAATACATTTAATCCCATTTAGCACATGAATCACAGCTCAAAACTCACTTCGCTGACAGGTCTGACCGGTGTAACTGAAGGAAGTCTTCTCTTCTCTTCTCTAGACCCAGAAGAGGAGTTCATCTGCAGTGGTGTCGAACACAGTGCTCGGGCGCTCCTCTGTAAAAACACACATCACATATTATACAGCGCATATATGACTGTTTCTGTAATTAACTATGACAGGGAATGGGGACCAGATCATGTATATTAAGGCTGAATTTCCCCCCAAAAATCTGAATGAGCCAATATCAACAAAATCGATTTTTTTTCTTTTTTTAAAAAAGTTTTTTAAAATCTTATATTTGTCTTTTCCTGTGGATGAGCATGGCTTGAGCTTTGACCTCATTGTTCACTTCTGCAATAAAGAAATCACTTATTGGCACTTTTTTCTCATGTTAATTAAAAAGTGCATTAATGCAGCTATTACGATTTTTAATAAAGCACCAGGTAAGAGGGTTCCTTGTGCAATTGACAGTATTATTTCTCTGAGAATCTCTTTCATATCCAAGTACGTTTAATGTAACTGAAATATCCTTAACTGATATAGAATTGGAAATCAAATCAACTTGTGACGTTGTGAATCAAAATTGAATCTATTCGGGTAATCAGTGGTGACACCCAGCCCTAACGTACACGGTCATAAATCAAAGTACAATAAGAAGGAAACACCTACCCGTTTCATCACCCTGTAGCGAGCATTGTGGAAGGACTCTGCACTGGGACTGGAAGGAACCTGCTCAAGTGAAAACTAAAATAAAGCATATTATTACTTATGGCTTTCACTACAGAAAAATACAGTCCATTTGAGCTTGAGACTTGCTGAAAAATACATTTTTCTAAGTCAAGTCCAGACCCATTAATTATGAGTGATCCGTTGTTTACCCAGGTGTAATGGATACTAGATGAGTGTGAGGCAGACTCACCTGTGAAACAGTCTTATCCATAGTTAATTCCAGATCCTCCTCGGGTAACAAGAAAGACTTCTTATACCAGTTCTCAAATTCTACGACAAACAAAGGGATGGTTTTCCTGTTTAAACGTGACTGCTTTTTATGCTCCCTGTTGTAATTTGACCATGAAACTTGACACTGTATCATGGAGGCAGCAGATATAAAAGATTTTGGAGAACTGACCAGAGAGTAGGCGTAACCTGCACTGATCCACAAGGTGCTGACAGTAGTTGACCTCCGCTTTGATATCACGCAGCACCTCATATTTGTGCCGGTACTGGGCCTTCAGCTCTCTGAGCTGCAACATTAAAGTGGCATCTGGATCTTGCAGCACCGGCTCCCCCTCCATAAGCAAATACTGACCTTCATACAAAAACACACAAACGCAGTATGTATTAGTTAAAAGCATTTAACCTCTAATGTGACATATGTAACTTTTGTCCTATGTTCTCATGTAAACCAACTGGAATTTAAATTGGACCTAAAACCTTGATGAGACTGTTCCTGTCAAAGAAAACTCTATTCGTATTCTTCTTTTTTACATTTTAGAATACATGTTTACAAAGTAAGCACATTTACTGAATCTGTTCAGATTCATGGGGCCTTTAACAGTAGAGTAATAATAAAGCAATCTGTGACACAGTCCTCAAGTGTGAAGTACCTTGGCTTGTCCTCGGGTCCTTGTGCTGCTCTATGGTTGCCATGGTGCAGTCGATGTGTCTCTTGACAGTGTTGACCTCTTCGGTGAGCTGTCGCAGAAGGCTTCGTCGTTCCAGCAGAACAGCTTTGTTCTCCTTAAGGATACGGTTGATCTCACTGCCTTGCTTCAACTTAAAGTCCTCAAATGCTTCTTCTTTAGGGGGAGGAGACCTGAAGAGACACAGAAAGAAATTAGTGGCAAAAATGCAAAACAATGCTCTGTTTTCAGTCATTAGCAGAATATCTAATAAACCAGACTATATTCATATACTCGGGCTGAATGCATTCATCGACAGGTGTTTGTGATTCTCGTGTGTCCTGGCTCTGGGTGTCTGGTTCATGTGGCTCCTGTTCAGTCTCTGGTGTCTGGACAGTATTCAGCTTTGATTTCGATGTGCTCTCCAACTGTTTCTTTGACACAGGACTACCTTCTTGCTGTGTCTTGCTTTGGCTGGACAGTCAAGACAGACAGTGTGGCATTAGGACAACCATACAGGTGAAGACATCAAAGTCCTGTCCTATACACTTGGATTAATATGCAATTCATCATACCGGTATTAACCCAAATAAAGTATTTGAGTGTTTATTTTGAGAATTAAACTCTCATTTAAAGCCTGTCACTCACCTGTGTCTGTCCGTCACCTTCTTATTTTTGGCTTTATTTGAATGTGGACGCTGAGAGTTGGTCTGCGTTTGTTCAGCCTCCATGTGCTCATTGCTGCCTCTGGTGCCACACTCCTAAAGTGATTATTGAGCAACATGCACTTAATGCTCAGTTACAATTGATTCTTCACTTAACCAGTTGTCAGTGAACAACAAAACAAGAAACTATTGTTTATTTCCACAGTGTTGTATTCATCCTGAATTCGACTCACCTTGCTTGCAGCCGCGTTGGCACTTTGGTCTTTCTTTAAGTTGTAGCTCTGGCACAGCTTTGCCTTTAACGTCTTCTCCTGCTCACTTGTCATAAAATGAGATAAACCATTATCATCAGTCTTATATTACAAAACAGACTGGTTTGTTAGAATATACACTCAATACAAAGAGAATACTCACTGCACAGCAAGCTTGAAGTGTGCAAATACTGCTTGAACCTGCCTGACACTTCTGATCTGTAAACACAAGTCATGCAGAGAGACGTTAGACAGTACAATGTAGGTACAATTTAGTGTGTCAGCAACAATACGGTGTTCTTACGTCGATTTCCTTCAGACTTCCATCCAGATACCTCTGAACCTGGCTGTGGATCTCAGCGAGTTGGGCTTCAGACAGTGGCTCATATTTGATGCTCGGACGGTCCGTCTGGTAAAGAGTAAACAATGAACCTCCTACATCAATCATGTGACACAGACTTCAATTATGCTTGTGAATAAATACTTCTATTTAAGAAAACTGTGCTGTGAATTGTTCATGATGATCAACAACCAAACCACAGACGGCTTATGAAGCACAGAAGAAAAGTGTTGTGCGATCATTTATTAATTGAATGATTTTTAAATGTTTATATTGTCTTTTGTTTTTATGCTAGTGCTGGTTTCCGTGCTTGTTGATTTGTGGTTTGTGCTCCATACTTAGGTCTGCTTAAACTTAAATAGGTTTATTTGGCCGTTCCATTAGTCTAATTGCAAACTGCCTGGCACGCGCATCCAGTTTACATTTCATGAACCTCAGGTAGGATTTTCACATTTTTCTGTACACTGCTCAACCACACTGTGTGTAGTTGAACTATATTTTATAAAAGGATTTATTATACCATTTAACTTTTTATAAGAACATCACTAAAGGTGATATTTTTTAGATCAAACTACTTATAAAATACTTAAATACTATGAAAACACTATAACAAATACTTAATTCACAAAGTAATTGTGTAGTAAATCTATGTTGAATGAATCTAAATCTATTATTAGGACATTTCTCTCACCAGTTTATTGAGGCTGGACAGTTCCTCTTTCAGCATCTGGACCTCCTTCTGAAGCCTCTTAATCTGAACCTGATTCATCAGCAAAATGCAAATATGAACAACACAAATGAATTGAATAACTTGCCAGTGAAATTTCTTTGTGTCTTATAATGTGAAATGTGTAACATGATGTGAACTCACTGCTGGATCTGTGTGTTCATTCACAGTGGGGTCAGTCTGGACACACTTCATTCTGCTGGCAAAACGCAGAGTAGACAACTGCAGAGAATAGTAAGACATCACCCAGAGCTGAGGTGACACCATCTGGAGTATAAAAGACTTTGCTTATAACACACATGACATTACTTACTGTTTCATCTATGTGTGCAGCGTCACCGTAGATGTTGGCCACAAGCACAGTGTTGCAGTTTCCTCCTGCAGATGGACAAAAGACTATGCATTAAACAGATGAAGATGACTTTGACAGTCAGCACCGTTAGAGACAATAAAGGCAAGGCCGTCTCACCCAGTGAGTCTTTGAGGGTATGAGTGAGTTTAGTCTGTCTGAAAGGAATGTGGTCTCTGTGACGGTCTGCCAGGGCCAGAATGGCCTGCTCCAGAAAGGACAAGGACTTGTTGATGTACATGGCCTCCTTTAACAGCTGACCCTCCGACTTAGAAAACACAAAGGAAAAGTGAAATAAGGTGAGAGAGGGCGGGTATTTCAACATCTTCATGTTAACCTGTTTTATCCATTACACAACCAGCTTTGATGTGTGTTTGGGGTCATCGTCCTGTTGGAACACCTGGTTGTGTCCAAGTTTCAGCTGTCCAGCTCTACCTTTCCTACACTTGGGAATGTGGGTCACATAACAAAGCTATGATATGTGAAAAGTTTGAAAGTCGCCAAAAACAAAAAATGCAGGTAGATTTCCCATTTTGCAAGTAAATCTTGGAAGGTTTTCTGCCACACTGGAGGGTAAATGTTTCTGTAAAAATAGTCCATACGAGGCCACTTTACCATGATTCACAAAGTTAATTTCCTCATTTGTCAATGTACATTAGTTTTAAGATGGTGAGAAACATAACATTCAGCACATTTTAATTATTGCAGCAATGTACTTTTAGAATAAATTTTCTGTGTTCTCTTACCAGTAGTTTATGTATGTATGTAAGTTTGAGTCCTGGGACGACACCATATTTATCTTTTGAGTCTCAAGCTAAGAAGTTTGGGAACCTCTGGTCTACCTGATGGTTTGAGGTTAAGCTGAGGTAGTCTTCTTTCTTCATTATTCTATCCACTTTGTGTAAGGCACCAGTTCCACTAGCAGCTAAAAGCCTCAGAGCGTGACGCTACTGCCACCATGCTTAACCTTTTCTTTTTCCATGTGTTCAGCTGTAAGCTTAAGCTGAGCATGAATGATTTTGGAGCAGGGGCTTCTGCCTTGGATGGCAGTGTCTCAGTCCACTGCGATGTAAAACTGTAGACAGTAGCAATTGGTGATCCAGCAGCTTCCAACTATTGTTTGAACAGATGGTGGTGGAATCTCCATTTGTTTAGAAATGGCTGCAAGAGACATTCTTGACTTGTGTAAATCTATGATCCTCATCAGATGTGCAGGGAGCTCTTTGTACTTTCTCATTGTTCTGGGTCTTGTTCTATCCAAAGAGTGCTGTCAAACAACACCTTTATTTTTGGACAAGGAAAAGTCGATAAATAAACCCTCTTTCTTCACAAAGACTCAGTTTGAGTTTTGTGGATAAAAGGTAAGAAACGTGTTAACAGTTACAGTTTGTATTCCTCGACAGGTGATCAATATTGATTTTACCGCCCACCAGTGTGGATGCTCTCAAAGTTATCGTTATAGTTACAGTTATCATTCTTGGTGTGGACAGCCCTTTATGGGCACAGAACCTAAGCTGACCTAAGTTTTCTCTACCACTCTGGATAGAAAAGATATATTAGCCAGAAAAGAAGTGCAATAGGAAAAAGCTTTTCATGAGCAGATTTATTTTGTGTTTCTTTGAGGTGTTTCCTATGTATTCTAAATATTATTATAATGTAGGTCCAAAAATGTCATCACAACACCTTAGCACTCCAGAAACCTAGGGAAGACCCACTATTCATGTTCATGACGAGTGCATATAAACTTCCAACCACAACATTAAGGAAGTCATACATTTTCAAACTCACCCCGGTCTTTCCCAGCCTTTCAGAACCAGCCAAATCCACCAGATTTAGTTTGGAGGTGACATACTTGGCATCAGACAGAGTCCGCGAGCGAGACTGATTAAAAAAAACAAAAGGACAAAATCATTCCTGCAATTTAAAGCAACAGTGTAATAATAAAAAAAAACATAAATATAAATTTGTCTCACACCTCAATATGCACAGTGAAGATACAGTGAGACCTGGAGGAGTTTCTGTTCAGGGCATTAGATCCAATGATGCGATTCATCTCACCCTGCGCACAGAAAAAATACACTTGATGTGGAGATAAAAGAAAATGATTGGACTGTTGGCTCAACTGGAGTATTACTTCACTGCAAAACGCTGTTGATTCATGTTTACATGAACTTTGATAATTACAGAATTTAAAAGTTTTCCAGCCTTAACCACACACCTCAAAAAACATGTTGAGAGCTTCCTCCTCACTATGGACAAGGTGAAGGGACAGACCTCGGACAAACACACCTCCACGCGGCTCCTCCATCACCACCATGCTCCGAGGTGGCTGGTGTGGCGTGCGTTGCATTGAGGACAACAGATCCACCAGGGTCTCATTGTAGATCTCCAGGTAGGACAGGTGTACAGAGATCGAATGCTCAGTTCTCTGCTCCACCTCTTGAAACACCTGGATACCATGTTAGATGATAAAACCTATTTCTTAGTTAAGTTGTAAGGCTGCTTCAGAGACGAAACATAAATAATGCTAATCGATGGTGCAATTTACATTTTGAAGGGCTCGAGGAATGATGCCTCGCTGCTTATATGATTCTGTGGATCCTGTCATGGTGTAGGTCTTTCCTGCGCCCGTCTGCCCAAAACACATCACAGTACCTGGGAGACAAATAACAGGACATCAAAATACTATGAAATCATGAAAATAATCAAAACTAGAAATGTTGATCAGCATAGTAAGAGACTCAAGGCCCTTTTCCTGACTGTGATGGCGTCACATTAAACACACTTCCACAGAAAAAAACATTAAGCACTAGAAATACATTAAATACTTGAATACATTAAATAACGTTGGTTTGATGTAAATGGAACAATCTACCATTAAAGCCATCCAGGGCTTCCAGTACCACATGCTGGCACACTTGGGCATACACCTCCTCCTGAGATACATCTTGCAGAACTGCTTTAACCTGGAATAACCGAGAGCTCCGATGGCTATTTCCGGAGTGGTGGGGCTTCCTGCAGCCTTTCCTCTGGTGGACGTTCAGTGTCTGATTAACAATACACAGCACAGTTGTAAGCACACACAATTAAACAGTACCTCTCTGCTCAGTGTAACTGAATCCAACTGTACCGCTGGAGGTACTTGTACTGCCTAATTATTGACACCTAGAAATGTCCTAAATACAGCAAAACAAGTGTCTCTGCAGATAGACACACTGCCATACAATTCTAGTGATGATTGAGAGGCATTACTGTTGAGTCCATATGGAATTATTTTAAAGGGAAATCTTTATTATGCCTTTAACTAAGATTTAATAGGCTAATTTGCTAAATTAAAAATAAATAAATAATTAAATAATTTAGCTAATAAAACTGTTTTTTAAATCGATATTTTAACTCTTAGGTTACTTCCTTTGCCTAATTTTAAGTTTTCATCATTTAGCTAGCTATGCAAATTACCAAAACCTTTGGCACTTAAGGGGAAACTAGTTTATTATTAGCCAACAGCCTCACACAAAGAAAACGGAACACTTATAAATTCAACAGTCAGTCACCTGAGTTAACTAGCTACATAGTTTTAAAAGTCAAACAGCCAGGGAGATGGCCTTAGCATAATGTTAGCACATTAAGACTTGCCTGTCCGTCGGGAAGACATTCAATGAGATCTCGGGCAAAGTTTGCCGTTGGTCTGATCCGGACAAACACTCCGACCTCCCTGTTATGAGCTTTCATACCACCTCAGTTTGAAACACGGGGACAACGGAGGAAAGTCAACCGCCCATGAGTCACAACCTGTGCGCGGCCGTACAAACAAATCAGCTGAATTAAGTCGTACGGGACGTTTTCAGATGTAAATGTGTCAAAACAGCTCAGTTTTCTCCGCAGTCCGTCTCCTCGGTTTAGGGTTCACCGCGTGTGGTTGCCATTTGGTGTCATGGCAACGAGCGCGAGCCCAAGTGCACACGCCGTGCGAGAGCGCGCGACCGCGCAGTGCCACAGTTACTGCTAAATAGAGGATACATGTTAGGTTATTTTCATTTGTATTTAGAATTTAGTTTGTTTTGCAGAGTTTCGGAGAATATTTTACGTGTATATTGTGATCTGTGTATACCGAGTGTATTGAAAAGGACAGGTTAACACTGATTAAAACAAGAGAAAAAACCCCACTTGTTTTCTTGGGAGCAATTATTGATGAGTGTTAAATTGCATCAAATTCACCCTTTTCCTGCAGAAATAATTATTTTTTTTATTCTAACCTGCCTAATAAAGTTCTTTACTCAGCCTCACTTTTTAAATGGGTTTTAATTTCTGGGGTCACTCTGACCCAAATATAAAACGTCTGTTTATTTTTACATAATATCTGGTTAATTTTGGTTTTGACAACAGACGATGTAATAAATGTACCAAGACTCACTGTCTTTCATCAGTAGATCACAGGGTCTTCCAGGAAGGCATAGCCTATTCACAATGTTTATAAGAAATTGCTTAGTAAATAAATCCCATTTAAACATAGGCCATATATAAAACATGCAAAAGAACTGGTGAATCAGACCTACCAGGAACACAGGATGCAGGACAGAGCCTTTGCAACATGGTGTCAGAGAACTTGTTTTGGTTAAACATTTGCACATGGGAAGCAAACCATGTTATAAAAATGACTGAAATAGTCGCCCAATGGTAGGATTATTCCAACATAGTACATCCATGAGTCAGACTGGGCTGTGACTAACAGTTGGTTACACAACGGTGTCCACAAAGACTCCACCTACTGACATGTAGGTCCCAATATAAAGAGCACACATCTGGAAGCTGTAGTCTATGTTCAAGATGAGAGCGTTCACTCTAGTCTGTCTGGTGGGATTAATCCTCTCAACATGTGATGGACAGGTAAGATCTGTGCGTATTGAGTGTATTGAAAAGGACAGGTTAACATTACAAAACAATCTAATTCACCCTTTTCCTGCAGAAATAATTATTCTTTATTCTAACCTGCCTAATAAAGTACTTTACTCAGCCTCACTCACTTAGGACTAAATGTTACTTAAGTGTTGCTTTTCACGTCTTAGATTTCAATATTTATTTTCACTCCTACATTACTACATATACTACAACTACTACACACACTCTTAACCAGTAT
>JAPQRN010000014.1:9937113-9947431 GCA_037367275.1 Coranthus polyacanthus | reverse complement strand
ACTCCACCTACTGACATGTAGGTCCCAATATAAAGAGCACACATCTGGAAGCTGTAGTCTATGTTCAAGATGAGAGCATTCACTCTAGTCTGTCTGGTGGGATTAATCCTGTCAACATGTGATGGACAGGTAAGATCTGTGCATATGAAAAAAACTTTGCTTTATTGCATAACTTGAGACATGATATGTAAATGACATCAAATTCACCCTTTTAAGTTAATTTTCATTCATTCTAACCTGCCTAATAAAAGGTCTTTTTACTCAGTTTCATTCACTTTGAACTAAATAAAATGTTACTTGAGTGTTGTTTTTTTGGGGCTTAGATTAAAATATTTATCTTTATTAATACATTTTCTCTTAAACCAGTAACTAAAGATAATTTGTGACTGGCTGCTATTTTTATGAGACAAGCTATTTTGCTGATTTTGAAATTCAGCAGCAACCTCATTAAACTAATGCTGGTTCCCCTTGGATTAAGCTTTTTCTTTCCAATTTCAGCAGCCAACGGAGAAGAAAACACCTCCAGGAAAGACACAGTCTGTAATGGTGGGTAGGTTTTGTGGAAAAAGCGATTTTGTGAAGATTAATTATATAGTTTCAGAGGTTTTGGGTCATGATGTTGAGTAAATGTATTTCTCAGGATGAAACTCGACATGACATGTAGTTTCGGCAAAAGGTTAGGTTTAGTCATTCTGCTGTTGAGGAGATATCTAACCGACAACGTGCAGCTCTCAACGTTTCAACAAACAAAATCAAGCTGGACCTTGACATTAAACTGCATGTGAAGCACAAAACACATGTACATATAAGACCAGTAGGAGACTCCACCTACTGACATGGACAGTATAAAGCAGGCAAATGTGACTATGAGGAGGTTCACTTCTGTTCAAGATGAGAGGATTTACACTGCTCTGTTTGGTGGGATTCATTCTTGCTTTGTCAGCAGGATCTGAAATGGTAAGAAAGGAGCATGTGACGGTACTGAAAAGGAAACAACTACTTCATTAAAACGCAAATCAACTACTTCAGATTCTGCCATTTACTACAAAATGATTTATCCTCATTACTTTTTTTTCCCCTCTGTAACGTGTCTCAGTGACGTCTGCAGGATTTGACAAATGATGTAATGAATAAACTACTGTGGACATTATTCTGCCTTTGAACTGAGGTGACTTACTTTTTGAATTCATATCTTCAGGGGGAGACCGGCCTTAAAAGAGCAATGGGAAACGACAACGGGTTTCCAAACACAACAGCAACCAACTCAACAGTGGTACGTAGACTTTGATAAGGTTTACTCTCAAACCAATAAGTCTTTAGATGTCATAGTCATATTAGACAACATGTATAATATTTTAATGGAAAATTGTATTTTTTGATCTTTGTAGTAATTACAGATATACATTTTCTGCCACTGCAGTAGTTTTAAACTCTAATCTGTAACTTATTCTGGTCAGCATCCGACTTTCTCTTTTTGTTGCAATGATGCATTGTTCCATTTGCTTTTTTCACTTGCAGTGTTTTGCATTTTAGTGTGTTTGACACTTACAGATGCTTGGTTTTTATTATTATTTCCACAATGCCTTTGCTGTTGCAGTCTCTAGTTTTCTTTTTCTGTATGTGGAGGTCTAAAGTGCAAACCAGCAGGAACAAACAAACACCCACTATTAGGTCACTGGATTAGGGTAAATAGTTGTATTGAGTTGAAGCCTCTGAATTTCAGGAGGGAGAGACCATGCTGAAACAAACTACTGTGGCACCAACGACCACATCTACGACTCCGGTAGGCAGAATTTACTTCTGAAAAGTTAAGTAAAAAGTTGCACCAGAAGAAAGAGAATATAACAGCCTGATATAACCTGGACACATACTCAGTCTACGCATTTCCATGTACAAGAGGCATAAGTTTTGTGATGAACTTCACATCTAATTTATCAACATAAGTTCCTGAATTTTTATCCCTCTTCAGTACGTGTGGCACCCCTTTGGAGATGAGACTGGGTTTAAACCAAAACCAGTAAAAAGGCAAACACGGGTAAGAAAATAGGATAAGAGCTTAGAAATAATACGTGATGTTACTATTCAAATAGTCAAAACCTTAAAAATTACGTTATCCATGGCAGAAGGAAGACAGAACAGGTTTCTGAATTTTTTTTCTCCCTCTTCAGGTCCGTCGTGAATGGCACCCCTTTGGAGAGGAGACTGGGTTTAAACCACGAAATCCAGAAACACAGGTGAGGAAATACGACAAAAAAAACCAAACATCCATGTTATATACGGCAGAAGGAAGAGAATACAGCCTAATATAACCTCGACAAGGGTCATATGTTTTGGGGTGAACTTCACATTGATTTATCAACATAAGTTACTGAATTTTTTCCCCCTCTTCAGTATGGTGGTGTGGGGAACTCACTTGGAAACGATACTGAGTCTCCATCACAAGATCCAGAAACAGAGGTAACAACACAGGTATGAAAATAGAAAAAAAACAAAACGTAGACCTATGTTATATACGGCCGAAGGAAGAGAATACAGTCTAATATAACCCGGACACACACTTATATACTATGTGTTTCCATGTACAAGGGTCATATGTTTTGTAATGAACTTCACATCCATTTATCAACATAAGTTCCTGAATTTTCCCCCCCCCCTCTTCAGTATGGTGGTGTGGGGAACTCACTTGGAAACGATACTGTGCCTCAATCGCAAGATCCAGAAAAAGAGACAACACAGGTAAGAAAATAGAGAATAGAGACAACAACACATACTGCAATTCAAATATTCCTTAATTGTATTACAGCTGTCTCAGTAAGACATTTTGTTCTGAGAGTAAATTTTGTTCATTTTCAGTGAAGAAAAACAACAAACCACCAAGCAGAGGGATTCAACTGAGGACCAAGCAAGCTATTTAATTGCTCTGCTTCTTTTATGTCATTTTTTTTCCCAAGTCAGTTGAACTTCTAAACCATCTGGAGGAGGCCAAACAATGAATTCATTTGATTACTTCCTGAGAAGTCAAAGCCTGGTGGCAAATAGTTCTCATCTTTATATATTGCACTAATATTGCTTTTGTTTCAGAAGAGGGCGTGACAACTAACTACAAAATATGTTTAGAGCTGAAATTTTCGTTCATCTTTTCATTTGAGCAAAGGGAAAAAGCAGTCAATCATTTGTAATCAGCTCTGGAGGTCAAGATGACCAGACAAGCAATTAAATCATTGTGTTTCTTTTGATTAAACATTCTGTTGAAATCATTCTTTGTGAAAGGTTCTCTTCATTTCTTCATTTTCTATTTTTGGTTGGTTTCAAGTCTGCTGTGTTTCTCGGGTCTATTCCAAAAACAGGTCGACTTCAGTTTGACAATTAGCTCATTCTGGAAAAAAGATGACACATCGCCGCAGCACTCATTTTCAATAAAGAGACAAAAAAAACAACAGTGAACTGACCCCTCACGAAACCTGTAAACTAATAAAGTAGTCTCAGTATTACCACTTCAGATAAGCACACTTAGCCTCAACCATAAACCACTGTTCGCTATGAAAGAGTCCACAGAAACGACTAGCTAGCCGTTAGTTAGCCATTAGCTGAAACAGTCGGAAAAGCATCAGCTAGCTAAACCTTTTACCGCCAAATGAAAATGGTGACATTTAAGTACACGAAGGACTTTAAATTAACTAGTGTAAACTAGGACTATACCGGTCCTTTAGAGTTATCCAATTTAGAAAATGTTTATTTGTTAGCTTGCTTTAGTGACCTCAGTTGTCCCAAGCGTTTTAAGCTAAGCTAGCTCTTCGATTCGGTCGTAGTTTTCTACACAAACCAAACATTAAAGTGATATTTTTTAAATGAATTACCTGGCATCTGGCAGACATTTCCGTGATGTGCAGTGAAGGTTTCAATCCGTGAGACCGCCATAAACAACAAAACCCAAGCTGAAATCAGTTATGCCTCTAAACTTGACAAAGGCAAAACTTGCGCACCAAGTTTAGTTACGACATGTTAGCATTAACTCATCTTTTTCCATCATGTTACTATTTTATGTTTAACTCTACCCTTTCACAATTTAGTTTCTTTGTTGTAAATAGCTTTTTTCATAAATTTGTTTTCCATCCCGCCAGTTCTTTATTTTTATTTTTTTTAGAAAGAACCACTCATTATTGTTGCTGAGGCTGATTTGAATGCATTAATATTCTCAGCAATACTGTGCACAATTTAACAGAAAATGTTCAAGAAACTAAATTTCAAATATTTTACTTCACTTTTAGCCTTATACTCAATCATTTTAAACAAAAGACAACATGCTAGAGGGGCTCAGCAGCTGATGGCACATTTTAATTGCTTTAAAAATCATTCTGCTGGTGTTACTGCCTTAGTTTGTGACAATTGTATCACAACAGTTATAATTCATCATTTTTAATCCCACACAAAACTACCTGGGTCTATTTTCTTTGAAGACCCAAACATCTGACAACAACACTGCATAGGAAGAGGTTTAACACAGCTCTAAAGAAATATTTAGAGATATAATATTTAAAGATTGAGACAACATATAATTCACAAGGATCACTTTATTTTTTGTGTTAGGCTCATCTCTTTTCATTACAAATATCATCTACTTTCACCCAATGTCTCTTTGAGGGATCAACAATCCCCGACTTCTTTTATGGAAAGGACAAAACACAGAACATAAATCCAGTTTTCTTCACCTTTCTAAACACAACTATGCTTGTACAAACCCATTTGATTTTAACCTGGGCATACCACTTTTTTTTTCCCAAGTGTATAGTGGTTTGGTGAGAGTATGCATTTACAAGAGGAGTAGTTGCTGTTATCTTTTGGGGACCGTCCGTTTCTGGAAGTTCAGCACAAGCTACCTGTTCTACACAACTGCAATGAGGGCTGAGACAGTACATTTATCTGTCAGAAAATCCTTGATTTAAAAAAAAAAAAAAAGAAGAAAGCATTAAAATTCAGGTTGAGATGTACCACTTTACAACAAACTATATAAGTCATGGGCAGAGAACCTTAAAATAGGCATTTAAACTGACCTATATCCTGGCTACATTATCTTGACACCATAACCATCTGCGACCAGCTGGTGTCAAACCACAGTGAAGCCTTTGTTTCACTTGTCAAGTGAATGGTTTCAGATTAGAAACAAGCTTTAATTAGACTTTGGCTGATCTCTTAAGAGACCAGTAACTAAGACAAGGGCAGAAAAATGAAAAAGTGGATATGAAAGACAGTTAGTAGATGTAATCAGGCAAACTACAACAGCACTACATTCTTGAACAGAAGGATTTTTCTTTTATAGGTTTTTTTTTCACAAAGTGGTGAGATCCAGAGGCAGGCAACAGCCCGTGAGACAACAAGCAAAGTTCTTTTCAGATGACAAAGCAGTTTCTCTATCAGTAAGGCCACTTTATATAGAAATTCTAAATGAGGACCACAACCTATCGCTTCTTGTCCATAGATCTTTGCAGTGTGTCATCATCATCATCATGAAAGAAAAAAACGCTGCAAGTTTCTGCATTATAGAGCCTGATGGCCAGCTTGTATTCGAGGGTTGGTGTTTGCCCCGTTCATCACCACAGCAAAGAGAGAAAAAAAAAAGAAAAAAAAAAAAGCTCAGTCCACATGGTCACCACCAGCTATGCTGCTGAGGTAGTATCC
The DNA here is from genome assembly GCA_037367275.1 of Coranthus polyacanthus. Lineage (NCBI taxonomy): Eukaryota > Metazoa > Chordata > Actinopteri > Kurtiformes > Apogonidae > Coranthus > Coranthus polyacanthus. Next base: position 9,941,755 of record JAPQRN010000014.1, on the reverse strand, counting down.
CCTCTCCCGAAGCCCCAACCGCAACTCAAAAACACACCCCAAAATACCATGTGCGATTGGGTTATAACGATCTTGCAAAAAAATAGATATTTTCACAGAAGTTTGTAAAATCATCTCGCCTAAAGTCATTTTCAAACCTCTGTGGCTTTGACGAAGCAAGTTGACGTCCAGAGAGATGTTGCGTCACACAACTGCTGCTCTGAGTACAATCCACAAAGGACAACCATGTTGTCATTTGTTGCTACTGCAGTGTTGTACATTTGGGTGTATTTTGCTAATTCCTTTTCAATAATTCCCTGTTTCAAGAGCCCCTTCAGATGCAGTCCCGCCATTTGCCAACCAAATGCGTGTCATTTATGTTATGGATCTATTCAAAGGGAGTGTATGTGCTGTGCGGGTATTGCTGGGAAGATTTCTGTCGATGTATGTCAGGCTGTGTGTGTGAGAAACAAGTGTGATGATGGTGGCGGCATGAGCTTTGTTAGGACTGCAGTCCACATAGCTGGAGTTCAGCTTCCTTCGAGGGGCTGGGCAGAACCGTGCTGGAGGGGCCAGGGGACGGAGGGGAGCGGCTCTACTTATCCCCCAGGATGGCGTACTGGTTGTCCAACTGCAAATGCTGTATAGAGGAGCCACTGGACTCCTCTCTGCCACGGTTCCTGTGTTTCACAACCTCAAAGGTCTTCTCCATTTCCCTGTCCCTAAAACACAGACTTGAATTATTGGTGATGAAAAGAGACATTTCAGGAAAAAAAAAAAAAATCAACATAATGAATCAATCATCTAATTCATTCATTTCAACTATTTGTTTATTTTTTTTTCCCAGCAAAGCACAATAAAATACACTAACCCACAGAAAAATCATGACCTCCAAAAAACAAAAAACAAACTCCAACTTAAACTCACAGTATGAAACATTTTGATTAAAATATCTAAAAACAGCGAGGCCTATGTTGTATAGTTTCTTGACTTGTGTACTTGTTGCATTATACTCATAACATTTCCAACAATGTTTAAATGTGGAGAAATACATAATTTATTCACTGTAACAGTACATTTCGTTTAGTCGCCCGTCGATGGTGTTATATCCCCTGTATTATGCTGACTTTAACATTGCGGCTTTTTCACTAGAATGGAATGACAATGTGAATATTCACCACTAAATGAATAAAGCTGTCAATTCTTTTACTGAATTACCTCTTATTGACTAAGTTCAATCACACAGTGTATATATTTAGCACTTGTATTGTGAATGGTACCAACAGAAGTGGTGAATCTGCAATGGACAGCAGCTGACATCGTCTGCTATGGTTTTGACTGAGATGCCTAGTTGCTACATATGGAACCTGACTTACTTGCGTGTTTCCACATGCTTGGCGGTGGCAAGGAGAGAGGGGAACTGTGCATCACTGAAGATCTCAGGAGGGCCCTGGGTGTGAGCTCGTTTGGTGGTGGACAGCCGAGCCCCAGGGGGGCGATATACGCCTGGAGGCTTTGCCTCGGGCACCTCTACATCCTCTATAGTCAGAAACACGAGGAGAGGGTCATTGTTAAACATTGTTATTGTATAATGGATAGAAGATTGTAAACCAGGTTTGAGGTTTACTCACCCACAGGAGCTGCAGGAGGAGGAGCTGCCCCAGACTTGTTCCAGGGCCCGGAGACTTTGTCTCCACTGACCAGAATGATCTCTCCATCCTCACCAACCTCCTCCTTTTCGTACTCCTCTTCCTCTTTCTCGTCACTGCAGGTAACCACAGGTGAACACATGTTGAACTACATGGTTGCCTCTAGACAGATAACTACGAATAACCACATCTGTTAAGTTGCTTATTTTCATTAATTCATGGTGCCAATAGAGCAAATCTGCTAACGTTCATCTCTGTCCTTGCCTTTCTATTTTTTCTGTTGCATTCATACCACTCCTGTGTATCACTGATTGTTGTTTACAGGCAACCTGAATGCAGTATTTACTACATTTGCACTGGAATTTAGGGTTGTGGCCAGTTAACCTAAGGCTTTCTATGTAGAGACGTTGTTTGCTTGTAAAACTAGGTCATTTATTTGTCCCTTATAAAAAAGCCTGTTAGTGTTTATAGTTTCCCCTGAAATCTGCAAGAGAAACATTTAATAATGATGTTTTTTTCACTGTAAAATAAGTCATTTTGGTCGTCTTGTATGTGGAGACATCATGACATGTCGTGTGCAAGAGAGCTGCTTCGTCTAGTTCATTAATGATCCCTTTAGATGCTTGTTACAATTACAACCAATTGTGGAATTCTGGGCCGATACCAATGTTTAAAATAACTATTTGGCTTGTGCCGGTGTTTTCTTGTACATTTATTTTGAATTTGATGTTATTTATTCCCCCTTTTGTGCCAGGGAAACAGAGATCTTTATTACTATAAAAAAATAACTGTTTTGAAGTGTTTCAGCCCTTCATCACACTATTTTTGAACACAAATTCAACCAATCTTAAATATAATACAACAAACATCAACCACTGCCACTAGTAAATGCCATCTTATCTGTTGGCAGTCAATAAGGCCAATACTTACATGTGCATATAATCTCGGTGTTTCTGATGATGATGATGTGCAAACATATTTTACTCTCACCTTATCTGTAAGGCTTGGAGCCGAAGCCCGCTGTAGTCCACTTCTTTCTGCTCAAACTCTTTCCATTCCTCGTCCTCCTAGACACAATGGGAAAAGTGACTCAAATTGGAAAAGAAACAGCTCACTTCCTACAACTTTCAGTTTAATCCCCATAAAGACTATGATGTGATGCTGCTAATGGTCGTTATGGAGAATCACTCCTCTGGCACATCAGTTCCTCTCAGAAAGTAGTTACACAGGAGTTTCATTAAGCCTCGGCCTACCAGTAATACGGGTCGTTAAACATAATAATACGTGACTTACATTTGTCAGACAGGCCTACAGGTCAGCTAAAAGACTGCCAAATCCACAAAAACGTGACAAATGGCGGCTCGGCCTGGTTAAAAGGCCACAATTTAGAGGGGGTAGTGACAGCTCAGCCATGCATTCACGAAGCCGGTGTCAATACGATCGCTAATGTAAGAGCTTCAAATGTATACATTTAATATGAAGACACTTATGACTTACGCAAAACGCCCCAAAACATCGTATGATTCAGAAAAGCACATAACTTAAAGCGCGTCGTGCCAAATTTGGTATCCAATTAGAGTGACTGCCAGAAGAAACCATATGCTAGCAACCGGCGTTTTGCCATCGTGTCAAAAATATGATGGCTCGGTGAAACGTTAGAGAGTTGTCAACAAGCAGGCTGCAATTGAGAGGAAACTGATTTGAACGGGTACACAACATATGACACGACAGCGATGTCCGGAAAACACACCGAGGCACCAAAAAAAAAAAAGTTACTTGAGACTAGCATCAGTTACCTTCTCAATCTGGGCGTCTTGATTCTCGTTTTTCGCCGACTTATCCTTCTCCTTTTTTGTCTTTTTCACCGCGGTCGACGTGGGCCCCGCGGTAGCCTCCTTGCCCTTTCCTTTCTCTTTCTTCTTCTTTTTATCCCGCTTGGCAAAGAAATCGTCCAGGCTCTTCTCTGGTGGTACATCCGCCATTTTCAAAGAGCAACGTTAACTAGTTAGGCTAACCGAGCAATGACAAATGTGAAAATCTCCTCCCAGAGAGTGAGGACAACTGCTTAAACGACCAGAAGAGACGAAGTTACACCTTACCCTAACAGTTTAACTTCTGTTATTGACTGATAAAAACGTCCACCCTGGTTCCCTGCCTGAATCGTTAGCTATCCTGTCAACCATGCCATGCACAGGCTATTTGACAAATCTGCACCGTGACCCGGAAAGACTTCATTCCTGAACCGGAAATACTACGTGACCTACACTAAAGTCGCAGTTTCGATACTTTTTTTCCACAGTCTTATTTAATTTTATTTTAATGTTTTTTTTCTTTTGGTGTTTAATTATGAGAGACTAAATCATAATTATGAGATATTGAGTCATAATAATGAGATGCTATTTTAAAATGATGAGATACTAAGCGATGATGATGAGATAGCAGGTCAAAATTATACGATACTAACTCAAAATTAACTCATATTTCCACAGAATGGAGCGCTCAATTCATACACGGCCTCTTTCTCAAACAAATAGTAGACATATTAATAGCATTGTGGAAATATGAGAGACTTTCTCATAATTATGAAAATTATGAATTTTTGCTTCCAAATGGTGAAAATGGGCTTCCATACTTTTCCGAGTATTGTGACAGTTATTTGCCACAATTTCTTGGACTCTAAAAAAAGTATAGTTAAGATATTTCCCCTTTAAACTTGTACTAAAATGTCTCCTTTTGACTAACATTTTGACCTCACTCATTCATTTTTAATGGCAGAAATGGCAATAGGTTACACTGAGATCAAACTTAACAAGCACACGATTATTTATTTGTAAACACTTTCAAATGTTGATATTAATTTAAGCAACAATTATTCAATCCATCGATAAGCTGTCAATTACAAAATGAATTAGTTTGAGACATTTTTAAAGAAAAAAGTCACAATTATCTGTTCTAGCTTCTTATTTTTTTCTGGTTTCTTTACTCCTCTATGAGTAAAGTGAATATTTTTGGGT
>JAPQRN010000014.1:9916132-9937013 GCA_037367275.1 Coranthus polyacanthus | reverse complement strand
TCACAATTATCTGTTCTAGCTTCTTATTTTTTTCTGGTTTCTTTACTCCTCTATGAGTAAAGTGAATATTTTTGGGTTGTGGCCCAAACAAGATGCAACAAGGGCAACATTTTTCACCATTATGTGACATTATGTGACTAATTGATTAATCAAGGAAATTGTTGTTAGTTGCAGCTCTATTAGAAATGCATTTTAGAATTTGAGCTGTCATGTTTCTTCGATCAAAAACGACGTGTTAATAACACTCACATTACATTAAGCTTGTCCTGACCAGTAAAGCAGGCTTGCAAACAGATTATTGTACTGACGTCATATCCCCAGAGCTGGAGGTCACTGGACCAGATGCAGCACTGGTTCACAAAGAGAAAATTCTAGCTCTCTATTCAGTGGATGTGCTGTAGTTGGCAAGACAGGTTTTTACTGCTTTGTTACATAGTAAACAACAAAAATCAAAAAAAAAATCTATCTCACACATACAGTGTCATTCTTTTTAACTTCAACCGCCAGCAACAACACAAAATGTATGTCTGGTGATAAAATATATTGTTATAATATAAATCAGACAAAGGACTTGTTGTTTTTTGTTTGTTTTATTGCTCAGCAGTAAAAAGTACAGTGTATACTACAGTACAAAAAATACATAATGTTGAACACTGCTCCACCGTGCCACTGAACATTTTAAAATATCCACTTTTGAGCGTGCAAAACAACAAGCTCAGCTGTGAGCGTCCGATGCAGGAAATATCAATATGTTCAACCGTGTCATTCGGCATCACTTTGTCAATCAGTGATTTTACGAACAACATCTCACATTAGCAACGATAGAGGCAGGCAGCATCGATTATTGGATAAAACTGCAGCAATGCAAAGTAAAACAGATGATAGAAGGACCACAGGTTCAGTAATTCAAAAGAAAAATATTCAAACACACCTTTGTAAGTAACCCACCTCTGCATGTGCTCACAGTAAATATTCAGCATTCTTTGTTTATCTCAGTTCTTTTACATGTCTCGAACACACCTTAAGTGGTCAGGAAACTAATTTAACATCGCACATTTGCACTGATGGACAAACACGTTACTTATGGGGAGAGACACTAGCAACATTGGTCTAATTGTTTTCTACAGCACTGAGAAACTCACTCTCAAACTGGGCTATAACAAGTAGCCACTCCACGATATTGACAGGAGACCGAGAGACAAACAGACAGACAGACATACGGAGGCACAAACTCACATACACAAAGACAAACAGATAAAACTGAGCCGAATGGATACAAAGTCTTGTTTGATTTAAAGTAAGAGTGATATTTGGTTAAGGGGGCAGCACATATCAACTTGTTTATCCTCACATTCACACAGGCACCAACATACAATACGGGCAGGTAGGTATTCACGCACACTTACTAATGTATAAAGGGGCCGACAACAACTTAACATAAGGGATTAAGACATCTATGTGGTCCCTCTTAAAGAGAAGCTGGTGACACATGAGGGGGAAAGCCAGTGTAAGTCATTTGACGGATGCACCATTACTCAAAACTGACTGCATCAATCCGATCACATACTTCGACAGAACCCTCTGCCCCTCCCCCCTCCGAGTACATAGGTGCTATATTCAAGTTCAACAGGCTATAGTTATTTTGGGATTAATTTTTAAAGGAAATCATAAAATTACAAAGAACAGCTATAACGTTTTCATAGCATGGTTCTCTCTCTTTCTCTAAAGCAGATTTCATGTGGCAACATCCACAGTCAAGCCACTGTAATGGAACAAAACCACATATACTCTGTATTTTATAAAGACATAAAAACCTTTTATCACAATTAAGCCTTTGTAGAAAATTTACATCAGAAAAATATGCAGGTGCATCCTCATAGTAAATAGTGTCTGTTTACATCGCTCTTCTTTCTGGTTGCTCTTTGTGTTTGTAATATACAGTATAAAGTCAAAGTCTCTGAATATTTGCCACATATATAAAATAGACAGCGACAGCAGGGGGAGTAGGAGAGGAGAATGCAGTTATGTTCAACAGTTCGGTCCTTTTTTCTGTCTCTAGATGGCAGAAGCTTTGTCTCTGTTGATAAAGAGAGTCTCCTGGCAGAAGGGGTTAACCAGGACCACGCTGCTGCCACTGTAGTCTCCATTAGGGGGTAGACAGGTGTCATGCTCCTGCAAAATGCACACACACACACACACACACAGAAAAAAACGTTAGTGCTCGAGCCTTAACGTTAAACAACGATTCATGATTTCTGCTTCAGGGCTTGCCATTAGGGCAACACACTGCAGTCTACGGTATCTACGTCACTCTATGGGAAAGGAGTGCAGTGTGACTGTTTAGTGCGAAGGAATAAAAACTGGGTGTGTTGTACTCTGGGCTTTTAAGGTGATTGTGAACAAAGATATGTGAGGGGCAGAGACACAAAGAGAAGAAGGAAGAGGGGAGGATGTGAGAACTTGACGAGTGGGGGGACAAAAGGGAGGGATGAGTCAGAAGAAAAAAGGCAACAGAGGGACTTAATGTAGGGGGAGAGTGGTGTAGAAATGGTTGTTGATGGTGAGTCAGCAGGAATAGGGCAGTGGTGGAGGAGGGAGGTGTGAATGCAAAGGGGAGAGAAATTGGTTTGTTTTACAGCAGGAGTGAGGCAATTTTACCAGCAAGATCCAATCAAATCAAACGAACGTGGTCATTTTTGGGTTCGTGATGGTTTAAATTTCCCAGAGCACTGCCGTTTACTAAACCTACGAGGCTGCTTGCTCTACGGAGACAGGTGAAGAAGTGGGGGAGAAAACAACAACACCTGGGTGTCACCAGGGGCATCCTACACATGATCCAACCTCAGCTTCCCTCTCCTGACGCCCCCACAGGCGGCGAAGGAACGCAAGCAAAGCAGTAGCAAAAACATAATATAGGACACACACACACACACACACACAATGAGATGGTCACTGGAGAAAAGATGACAAAAAACATGCATGAAACAGAATAAAGAAATGGTGAATAAAAATGAATGAAAAAGAGGAGCGGTGTGGCAAGATTTCATATTTAATGCTCCTATGCTGCTGTTGTACCCTCATGTTCCCACCAGATGGTGCTGTAGTGCACCAAACAACTCAGATGTTGCACAAACTGATGTCTTTATACCAGAGGGCAAATATTGCAAGAGTCTAAAACTTCATGAAAAAAAGATGAAGTGTGACATCCTCAATTAAAACTGCTGCCAATTATTACTATAGCATCAGTCAGAGCCAAAGACTTTGATACGCACATCTTAGGCTTCTCCACTGCCTGGAATTATGTAAAGTTCTTGCCTAAAGCATGCTTTATGTGTGTGATTATACAATGTAAGCTCCTTTACTGACATTAAACCTTGAAAATGTATACGATCACAGTCCCTATTCTGTCAGTTACAGCCTTGTAAATCACACTGACCAAATAATTAATTTCGAGCTTATCGCAAGGTATAAGGTTTGGAAATTTGACATGAAGATTGAAGAGCATGGGTGGATTTTTTTTTCCAATAATCTGCCCATAGAAGAATTTTAAAAGTCCAAATCTAGCCTAGCTATGCATGGGTAACAGCATTATATCAGTCGGATTTAACCAGTGGAGGAATGTAAATGAGTATTTTTACTCCAGGTTCTTCCTGTCCAGTGAAAACCACATATCTCCAAATATGCTGTGGATGAAGTATTTCCTGTATGGGTTGAGTTTAAAACACTTCTCCTACTTAAGCTAAATAAACTCTTTAAAGACCCTCTTGGATTTGCTGGAAAATGCATCGTCACAAAAACTGAAAAAAGGCCCTTTTTTTTTTGCTCATGAAAGGTTACCTTTTTAGAGATACGTGGTTCTCACGGGACAGTGATGCATATGATGCAGCATTATTTTTTGCTGATAATACTTGTATACTTTTACTAAGTATAGGGTTTGAGTGCAGGTTTGTAGTGGAGGATTTTCACACTGTGGTATTTTTTACTAAAGGATCTTTTACAGTACTTTTACCACCACTAAGTAGCAGTGACTCTAGTGGACTCCCTGCAGGGACGTTCTCCTTGTGCTTGTTCCAAATAAGATCCCCATAAATAGTGGTGATACTGTGTTATGCTCAAGTGCACTTCAGCAGGCCTCGAGGCTTGCTGACTGGGGAGATTGGACATGCATTCTCTTCTCTTGTTGTTTCCATACTCATTAAAAGCATTCTGCTGACTGACAATGAAACATCAAGTACACGTCATTGTGCAGTGCTGAACTGAACGCAGTAATAGAGTCGTAGTGTCTGTAGTTTGTACCTCGCTCTCCAAAGTGTGTATCTCTCTGGGCAGCTCCACGGCGTGCCTGCTGAAGTAGTCCATGGTGATGGCGTTGTTCCAGTAGCTGAGGTTGTTCTCCTGACTTGACGACTTTTTCTTCCTCTTCATACAGCACACAGTCAACAGCACAGCTAAAGCAGGCAGGCGAGGAGAGGAAATGGAGGGTTAGTACAGTACTGGATAAACCTGCTGCTTCAAATAGTCTCTGAAAGCACCCACACTGGCTGTCATGTTTCAGGACAACATACTGTTAGAATAAATGCTGGCTGAAAAGATAGAGATCCAATGTGTCACTTGAACAATGTTTAAAAATGGTGTATGCTGGTGGTTTTTTTAGGGCATACTAAAAGCGCTCGTCTCTGGAAATCAAAAACAAACACGACTCCGCAGCAAAGAAAAAGATTCATATAAACGGATGAAATACTTTTTTCCCCCCATCAATATTACCCAAAATAGACGAAAATGAGGTGTTTTGCCTGAGGCACATAGCTATTACTTTTTGCTCCATTGCTGTTATTATGATACAGCACTCGGTTCAAATTAATGCAAAAAGATGAGGCTCTGAAGAGAGGCTCGGGACTGACAAAAGGCATACTGGAGAGAAAGAAAATATATTAAAAGATCACAAAACAACTGGAGATAGCAGAGAATGTGAAACTGTGCATGACACTAATTTCATTAATGAGTTTTTAGTCAAGGTCATCTTGTTAAAGCGAAATTATACTTTTTGATGCTTTTTGCATTATTGTTTTTTTTTTTTTAATCTTTTTCATGCTGTTGTGACATTACTTACAGCATGAAGATACAGGCACGCTGATGGCTAGCACAATCCACACAAAGTCCATCCTGCTCAAACAAATGGTCATGCGTGACGGCGGGGAGTCGACAGTAGGGCCGGAGCTGTTCCCGGACGTCCAGGGGACCTGGGTGGTGGCTGGCACCTGCCTGTTCAGGAAGTTCCCACTGGCCGTGGAAGTGAGTTCTGACTTGTTCCCCTGAGCAGGCATCGTGTCGACTGAACTGGCATTTGAGAGGAGCTCCCCATATGCAGTTACATTCCCCGGCCAGTGTCCCAGAGGGGCATTGTCTGTGCCGTTAGCTTGGCCGTGCCCCTCTTCAGTAGTAGTCTCATTGGCTGTGGTGCTACTGAAGTTTGGGATGACAGTTGAATTCAGGACCTTGGGGCTGGATTTTGTGGACAGGGCTGAGGTGGGCACAGTGGAAGTTAGATTTGCCGGAGGGCTGTCAATGGGAGAGTTTTCCTTCGACTCTATCACCAGCTGATCGGTGGGCGGCTCGTTTATGTCTGCATGCACCTCCCTCAGAGTGATGGTGTGGTGTGCGGCCAGCTCTGGGACGCCCCGAGTGTGCTCCCTGAGTCTCAGGCCTAGTGCAGGATTGACATCCATTGAGGAAGAGGACACGGAAGAGGGCTGCAGATTGGTGGGCTCCTCCGGACTTGATTTCTGTGGCTCAGGTCCCAGTGAATCTCCTCTGTCTGATCCAGAGCTGGACAGAAGAGCCAGGGGGTTTGAAAGCCCTCTGACGGCAGAGTCCACATTTATATTTGGGACATCTGTGCTGGGAGATTTGGAGCTGCTGTTGCCACTGGCCTGGTTAGTACTGACAGTAACTGGGTTATAGACTAGAGGTACCATGACCGGTTTGTGCATGTGGCCTTGGTTTATGATATCAGAGCTGGGCTCTTGGGGCAGAATCACACGGCTTTCAGACATATGACCTGGTTTGGTGCTAGCAGTGCTCACAGTGGTTGGGGTGAGAGTATTTGTGTTATGAGTGGGAGGTTCCTCATGAGCTACGCTGGACGTTTGCGTCACGTGCAGCCAGGCAAAAGGGTGGACAGCCACAGTAGGGAGGATGATGTTTGAGGGGTGCGCGACTCCCGTGGATGACCATTCCCCGCTACTGGAGCCTTCCTGATGCCAGTCCGGGTGGGAATGTTTTGGGTTCGACTGGGGGCTGCTGTGGGCGGCTGCCATGGAGACAGAGTCCTGTGACGTCTGGAGGTACAGCTCCTGTGCTGATGACACCAGTCCTACTGGCAGTGCTAGGAATGCTAGGACACCTGCAGAGAAGCAAACAAATGAACAAAATCCAGTCAATTTTATTTATGTCGCCTAACATGACCAATCAGGTAGTTACAATCTTAAAATCAATCAAAGGCATTACACTATTTAAAAAGGCACCAGTAAATTCCCATAAGACCCTGATTTAAAACAAAGAGCGAAAGAAATGCACCATAGTACGCGACGCACACAGTGAAGCCTGTCTGTCCACACAGGACACAGAGGACGGATTTTCAAAAGCGTTTTATGCAGTTTTGGATTCACCCAGACAGACCCGTTGCATGTTTGATTGAAAAGTAAATCATGTTATTGTTGTTTATGTTGCACATTCCTATCTTTTTCACTCATTTCGAGTAAAAATGGCATTTTCTGAGGGCATTTTTTTTTACTTTAAGAGGACTGGTGAAAACAAAATGCACATCAGGTTAAAAGGTCCGAACAGGGCCTGAGTGAAAACAAAATGTTCTACCGTGCTTACTGGTTTTCACTCTAACTTGATGCTGTGGAAAATAAAAAAGTCAGGCTTTGTGTTTACATATCACTTACATCTCTACGGCAAGTGCTCATATACATTTAGAGTGATTCTAGTCCACTTTAGGTAGCAGTATTGTGTGGTCGCCATATTTATTGACCCTGTCACATGCAATAATAATGTAAGGTGATGTGTAAGAGCATGTATTCTGTAATCTGTAGTGAAATACATTTGAAAAGAAACCCTCACAACATACGCATGTCTGTTTGCTGATGCATCCTTTCTGCCGGCGTTCCTTCTTCGCTAGACAAGAGTGAAGCCCAGCAGCTGAAATTAACTGCTCAGATGTTCAGAAGAGACATGTAGTCGTGTCTTGCATTCATTATGCTTCTCAGCCTTTAATCTACTGAACCGCTGTGTTTGTCACTCACCTGCTTTAACTAGATTGCTTTATCAACAGCATTATTCACTGACGACTTCCACCCGTGCGTGTAAGGCGGTAGCTGGTGTCTGTCTTCGGACACGGAGTTCAAACAAATCTGTAACGATTGTTAATGCGCAGCAGTGCTTTAGTGAAACGGCTCTTCACTGAGGATATAAAATAACAAGCGACTAGAGGACTTTAAACTGCACGTAACACTGGAAAGTTATGTCCCGTCTTCGAAAATTGTTTTGTTCTTTAACCTAGGTAAAAGTCAAATCGGAGATATGTACGTTTGAAATCATTTCGATCATTTTTCAGTATTTTTGAAATAAGACGTCCTCTGTAATCGAAATGTAATGTCAAATGGTCAAACGGTCAAATGAAAATGTCATTCATTTTCAGGCTCAATACAAGATGAAATGAATTGAAACATGTTTTTTTTTACAGTGAACACAGCCATAGAATAATAACAGTCACAGCGTCAAAACAGACTACTTAACATGCTAAACCCATCTCCGAGACCCTGACAGATTCACTTTCTTGAGCTCAATCCCATAAGAAGCCTGTGTAGTGACAAGCCATTAGCAGATGCCTGTGGGGATATTGGTCCTATTATGTTATCCAGACAGCAAGAAAAGTCTCCTCCAGCCCTTATTGACACTGTTAAACACAGCTAATGTGACACATTCGGAAGCTCCCACTGGGCTGTTCTATGCATTCAGCTGAGAAATAGCACATGCATTAATGTAAAGTCAACACCATCCAAGGTTTGTGTTTGAATGTGATGTGAGCCGTGGGGACACTGAGCTTAGGTTATTGTGACAGAAATTAGCATTTAATTTTCTTTTATTGCCTTATCTTGTTATCACTCAATGAAGTATTCATTCTGGTTGTGCAGAACTAAAGACATTTATTAACCACTCACATATTGAGTTATGTTTTTTAGTAATATGACTCATCCCTGCTACACAAATGTCCTAACTTGAGAATGAGATAGGACAGATTTCTCTGTAATCATAATCATGAGATTATTTGCAATAAAGAAGAAATGAACTGAAAATAGTGACTAACTCAGCTCCGGCTGGGGGTCTGGCCTGTGATGGACTAGCGTCCCGTCCATGGGGAGTTATATATTCTCATCCGCTTAGCCATACAGAAAACAAAGAGAAGCTCGACAAGATTCTGCATAGATAGATTAACACTGCTATTCATTAAAAACCCAGAACAACACAGTGTTAGCAAACTCCCGTGTGACCTAATGTTGTGGCCATCGTTTAACTACAGTGTGTCGACAGTAACTACGGAAACCAAGTCTCCATTTCCAAAAGGGCTGGAAAGAGAAAGAGATGGTAGTTGAGGTGAAAAATATATTTAAAAGGAAAGGGATACCAAGGCATAGAATGTATTGTAAAACAAAATCAAATTCAGAAAAAATCATTTCAGAGCGGGACACTAGTGGACGTCCAAAATTCCTCTCTCTCCGTCCTCTTCCCACTTTTTTCCTCGCAGGATATAAAACACACCACGGCAGAACCCCAAAGCTCTGACTATTTAAACTCAGCCTCTGAATCATTAATCATATTCCTCCATACTCAATCAAACAGACTGCCAGCACAGAGGGTCCGGGCTCTGTCTTCCATTAACCAAGCCTGTCACGTCACTAATCCGTGGAGCCCACTCCAGACCCATATCTGAGGAGATAACACACATGGCCATGCTTGATTTATGACTGCTCATCTTTGCTGAAATGATTCTTTAGGCAGGGAAATGGAACACGGTCTAATCAAACCTATCAAAGCTAAAGCATTTAAGCTACTGTTGATCATGGGAAATGTGAATACTGGGTACTTTTCTTTACAAATTTACAAAAGCAGCCCTGGAGATGCTCACAAGACATTACATTTCACAAACAATTATATACTGGCAATGCTGCATGAACGGATGTTACAGAAGGCAGACAGAAAATAAGAGACAAAAACTGAATTATAGTTACAAAACCAATTTTAAAAAAGCCACCGAATCTGATTTATAAGGCAGTACGCGTGTTTACGAAATGTGAAGCCCAACAGCTGCACATCACTATGCAGTTCAATGTAAAAAACATAAGAAAGGCCTAAAGACAGTGTGGATATACTTACCACCTCTGGCTTGAGCTATCCCTTCAATCAGTTCTTTAAACTGACTGTCACAACCATGCAACTCGACACTACTGCTGAATAAAACATAACACCCAGACTCCCAGTTCAAACAAAGTTACTGTATATTAGAAACTAAAAGCTCTGGTGTACACATAAACAAGAACACATACTGGTTTGTCCTGGTGATCAGAAACTCGGCATAAAACGCTTTCATCCTCATCTGGAGCCAAGATGGAAATTAATATTCATTTGAGACTTTGCAGTTTAGTTAATTCATATTTTATTGAAGACCCATCTAAAATGTTAAAGGGCAGAATCTGCTTTTTAAGTTAGCTTCCGCTCAGCCACCAGAGTGCCCATATACTCATTAGCACTGAATACAGATTGAGAATAATACTGGCCTTTTGATTCGGAATCAGACACTGACTGGGTTAAAAACCAGTTCAGAGTTAATGTGCAAGACTCCTAACTCCGTACATCAGGCAGGACACCTCAATTAAAGAGATGCTGCATTTTTTTGGACAAAACTCAATTTTGCTTGCAAAGAGATAAAAATATCAGTACCTAATGTTGTCGTCAAGACCATAGACTGTATATAAAGATGGACACTGCACTGCTGCCTCCCACTGTGATAAAGTGAAGTCATATCTAGCGGTCACAGGAGCTGCTATGTTGCCTCTGTAACGCAATTTGGAACCATGATCTGTGCAGTCGAGACACAGGGACGTCACGTCTGCATGTCTGCCGCCCCCACCTGATTGGTTTGCATCCACACGGATTCACGATTAATCATTACTGCTGGTTTTTTTTTTTATCACATCAAATAACTTATTAAAAACAAACATATCATAAAGATGACAATTTGAACACAATCTATCTAAAGAGACTCAAATCACCTTCAATCACGGCTGACGGGTCTTGAAATAAAAATCCTTTTAGTCTCGAGACCGTAAAAATCCAGTCGATTCCGAGACGAGACGGAGACCTTCAAAAAGTGGCCAGTCTCGAGTACCACAACACTATCAATGCCATGTGTGTTTGTGTGCGTTGATACATAAGCGCTGTGCTGAACAGAGAGGTAAATGGGTGTAATTTTTCACAATGGCTATGCGTCAAGCTGATGGAGTGAGAATGTAAGCAGAATGAACGCAGACAGAGAACCTGGCCCTGCCTCCACAAAGACATGCAGCAGAGAAGCAAAGCACAAGGAGTGAATTAACAAGAGAAATGATTGAAAAGGCCCGAGAAGTGAACTGAGCTCTATGAACATCCATTATTAAGTTGAAGCACTGAGAAGAACATGTGAAAATTGGATGGAAAAGGGGAAGAATAGTGAGGTCAGACTCAGGGAGATAGGTGCAAAGAGGAGGCCAGAGGTGTAGTGAGAGACTGAGATGTGTGGGTGTTTCATTAGTGATAAGACATGGACAAAAGCAGAAAGGCTTGACATGTTAAAACGAGGACCAAAAAGGTCATTCAAAGGAAAATAACTCATGAAAGATATGAAAACATGGGAGCCACTATTTGATTTACCTTGCTTTGCAATATTAGACTTGTTGTCATTACGCCGTATTGTCTGTTGGCTTTTGTCCTGACCATGATATTTTCTCACAGGCACAAAAGAAAAAAAAAAACATACACAAAACAGACAGGCCATAGCTAGAGACGATTCAAGAATTTTGGAGGTGAACGACATGAATTTTCTTTACTTACAGTCCAAAAAAAAAAAAAAAGAGTAAATTGGTGAGATTAGATTTCACCGATGTGACATTTAATTCAAGGTCTTTTTTTTTTACCCAGTCCTTGTACTGGTTTGTGGGTCAGGAACACGTCTGGAGCCAACACTCTTATCGCATGCACCAACCTGTTGCTCTCTACTATCTGCATCACGCAGCCTATCATCTCAGAAAAGCACATGTTAATATCATGAAGACAAATGACGTTTCAGTAAAGATATTGCGAAATTATGCGCCCCCCCCCATTTGTTTGACTAATGGTGTCAATCTGTTTGTTATTAACTAAGGTCGTGATGTATAGAGGGAGGGGCAATTTATGCAGAAAACCTGCTGAATTAGGGCTCTTTTGAATGCATTGGGAGCCGGTGACATTCATTCAAGTCCTCCATTGATGCCATTGGGGACATCAATAAATCATGTTGCAAAGTAGGATCCTGTGCACTGATCCAAAGCCGGCTTTGTCCCACCAATCATTCACTATTAGACTCAATGTCACAGGACAAGGGCCAGAGCTGCTGACGTTGAATCTAAAGTTACACTGGCAACATGGACAACACTACATATTTACTCCTGCTGATGAAATTCTGCATTTGCCAAGGATCCACTTCTAAGTATTGTTCATGTGCGTTGCATCATGAGTCTTCCCGCCAAATCAATCATACTGGAGCACTTAGTGTGCAGTCAGTGCTTATGCACCAGCCTGGCTGCATAATCAGTCCTGTAGGGGTGGGGGGGGGTGGGGGGGGTGACTCTCTGTGGAGGGTGGGATATTTATCTTTTTCTCTCCAGGGGTCACCTCATGCTATGTGCAGAGGGTAACGTGGCTCAAATGTAGAGTGTGAATCGGCCTATGAAGCAAAGCGTTGTGCAGCGTCATCAGTGGGCATGCGGCCTGGAAGTGGCACTATTTGAATTGGAGGCTCTACCGCAAGCCAAAAATAGGAGCTGTAAAAGCATGCATCAATAAGGCCCGAGTCCTTGTGATGGTTCATTATGCTGTACTTTTGAACTGTTACTGCTCTGTCATCTCTCTGCTCAGGCAGCGTGACAGGCAATAGTACGCACAGGAAACAAACTGCATACATCCAATGAGAATGGACAAGGTCACACGCATAAATAAGACAAGCGACAGATGGTGTAAAAACAGATTACAGGTTACTGGTTACCCTGCTATAATGCAATGAGTAATGCAAGTATTCTAACTTAATACATTTGATTACTTTTTGATTTGGGCAATAAAGGCGAAAAGTCCTAAAGTATCAATTTAAACCAGGCAGTGTAAACCTCAACACAAACCTTATTAAAAGTCCTTGAATATAATGTGAATTCAGATTAGAATGTTATTTTAAATGTTGACGACATGGACGCCAGCCTTGGCGCGGTCGGCTGGCCGCAGTCACGTCACTTTGGTTGATGAGACGTAGTGAAAATTCAAAACGGGAGAACCAATCAAAAGTAATGCTCAAATGTAAGCACAGACCTGTCTAGACGTAGAGACAGCTCCTTGTAAGCTCCGTCCTACCTTCAGTGGTGTTGTGCTCAAATTTGTCCCAGCGGCTTTGTAGACACGTGTTGTCCAGAAATATGTCAAAAGAAGACACTCTCAGATCTCATTTAGAAAAAAAAAATAGACAAAAAGACTAACTGGAATGACTTTGAATGACTCTAGGACTAGACATTCTTTATGTTGTTTTAAAGGGTAAATTATCATCAACTAGTGTCATGATTTTATTTTTCCTTTGATTTCCTTTGTCGTGGACGTTACTGTACGAGCTGGTTCTTGGTATCCGGCCAACCTCATTCATGGACCACACAGTCTAATTTACATATGTGCTTAACACTAAACATGTTTTACTGCACGGGCCTGCCCAGTGACCAAATGTGTTTGAATAATAAAGATAAACGTGTCCTGCTGTGCACTTATTGTACATTTCTCTGGATAAAACCATTAAAATGTCTGAGTCACTAGGAATTACTGCGTGTCCACCTTGTTTGGCGGCAGGATAAACATGCATGATTGGTAGTTTAGAAGCCTCAGGGCAATGAACCATAGTCAATAATTAAGGATGTCCTGCTCACCTCCAATCTGGCTCTCCGTGGATCACATTTGGCCCCAATTATGCTAATCACAAGCACTCCAGAGTGGCAGGCAATCCTCCGTGGGATTCCCCCCAAATCCCTCAGGGCAAACGGAGAAGGCTTTATCTCCAGAGCTCATCAGAATACCAATGAGCCTATATCAAATCATACCAGTGCACACACCACGGCACCTCTTAATACAAAATGAATTCATATCTCGCTTCTGAGAATAAAGGCCGACAGACCCGAATCAAAGTAATCATAAGGCTAAAACGCTTTTTTTTTTTAAGGTAGTCCAAGAGTTTAATTTTAAGCTTTGATGTGCCGTCAGAGCGGCCCACAGAGGCAGATCAGATCCACCGGCTTCAAGCGGACAAAACCCTTTATCAGCAGGCCTACCGGAGAGCTGTCGGACTAACTGCTGGTAAGATTGGATTATCACGCCTGGCCAGAGCGCGCTCACCCAGATTTCAATAGACCCCCTGTACTTTAACAACAATTAGCACTACTAATACCACCACTAGTCCTGCAAATATTTGAACCGTTGCTAGTACTGCTTGAACTATACTACCACTAATAATACTGCTGTAATATTTGGATAGTAATACTAATAATCAATTGTGGAATGTGACATATTACTTTTATTTACGTATTGTACTTAAATACAGTTTACATTGAGTGTTTCCTTTCCATGCTACTTTATACTTCTACTCCACTACATTTCAGAGGCAAATAGTTTTATCGACTAGTTACTTTGGAGTCTACTAGTTACACCGATGTCTACGAGTTGTTAACAGTTCCACCAAATAGTGATTCTTCCCTTTAAACTTCTCTCGTGGTTTTATTTCAAAAAGGTGTTCAAATCATCTCTCATCTTACCGAACGTTAAAGATTAGAGAAAAAGTAAAAAAAAAAAAAAAAAAACCCCACTGAAAACAGATTTGAGTATCGCATCTTTGTTTTATCTTCTTTCCTCACTCATTAACCATGTGATGCACAGCAACATGTATCTGGCGTCTCTGTAAATAAAACTGGATGTAAAGTAGTTCAAACTATGGCTACGGGAACGGGCTGCGACAACACTGACGCTTCACTATTAATAATCTAACGATGTCAGAGTAATAACGCAGCCAGAGGGACTACACCAGTACTGCCGGCACTGCTAGAGCCTCACAACCCAAGAATGTACTTATATAACTGGACTGACAATAAAAATGTTAGATCTTTAAACTAATATGAATGTGTGACTGCATGAATCAGGTAGTAATGACCCTCATAATCATTTTTACACCAAAAGAAAACAAATAAACACATTTGCGTCCTCCTTGTTTACTGTTTTTGTACACGGTAGCCCTTCTCAAAGAGAAATAACTCTTCATTGTTTACATGAGCAACTTCACATCATTTCGAAACACAGACTCATGAAAAGACAGACGTATGTCTTGTGTATATATAAATAGCGTCTTCGTCACAGTAGCACAAACAGAGAAATTCCTCTGGTTTGCTCCTGGGCGTGTTCGTCAGCCATTCTGGGTAGAGTGCCCGTCCCACGGGGGGCGAAACAGACAGATAGGGTACATCCTGTGGACTGCTGGGACCGTCCTGGGAGGAGGACTGGATGGGCGTGGATGGAGAGGCGGAGCAGGGAGGGCACTACAGATGTGAGGCCAGAGATAAGAGGGGAAAGCTTTCGTAACCGGATAATGGCTTCCTGTTTGAGCGCTCGGCAAATTGTTTGTCAGGTTGCAGCAGCTTTGAACGCAGGCGTTTCTTTTTTATCTGCAAATCGGGCAGCGAGAGAATGCGAGGCGAGAACAACAAAGAGTCCTGCTGTTTACTGGGATAATGATTTAGTTACAGCGACTGTGACAGAGGCACGGGATCTGACAGGAAGGAGAAACATTAAACAGGAAGTTGTCTGGAATCTGGGGAGATCAGTGAATTGCAGTTACACAACTCCATTAAAGTCACAGACACTGCCAGTGGTATCCACTTACAGCGAATTTTTACATTTTCACTTTGGTTAGCAGCATTTAAATGACCAAAACCTGATGTTGCCGCACACTTTAATCACATGAAAAGGGACAAAGTCAGAGGGGAAGACTTTTGAAGCTGTGCGTACTCCTTTACATGTTGCAAAAAAACACCTTTCAAGTCGTTTTTAAAGGAACTTCAAAGTGCAGCCTTGGATAGGAGATATTTGGAAGCAATTGCCTTACGGGGTTTCGCTTTAAAGATGGAGCTGCTGGGCATTTTTTATTTGCTGCAATCAAACAGCATCCTCTCTATTGCTTAAGTACTGTGCTTAAGTACAAATTTGAGGTACTTATACTTTACTTGAGTACATCTATTTTATGCAACTTTATATGTATACTCCACTACATCTCAGAGGCTAATATTGTACTTTTTACTCCACTACATTTGTCTGACACCTTTAGATACTCAACTCACCTTTACAGTGTTTCATTCCCTTCCTGTCCAGGGAAAACCATGTATCTCCAAATGTGTTGATTTTGAATGTTTGTGATGAACTCAAGGACGTATTGAGAATACTCTCCTTCTTCTTAAGCTAAATAAACCCTTTGAAAACCCTCTTGCATCAGCTGGAAAATGTACTGTCACAAAGTTGAAAACAGGGACAACACATCATAATTTTATGGAATATGATGCAATACCCAACTTTACATAAAGTAGTTCAAATGAGCTAAACATCTATGGCAGTAATATGTAACATACACATTAATGCAGCAGTAAAATTAATCCACATGTAGAGATTGCAGACCCTCGCCTCCTTAGATCCTACACACCACATTAATTCCACTATGTTGTGAATACACTAAAAGAAACATATTAAAACATCCTCCCAAGTACCTTGTGGTGGAGTGGATGTGATTTCAGTGTCAATACTTGTATGAACAGGTGTGATATCAAAAAGGAACGATCAATGAGTGTAAATACCAAATCTGAAGTTACTATGTTCAGAAGAGAAAATATGCTTTCGGTTCTGAAGTCGATCGTGTTGATGGATATTGTCACGCAGCATGTGTGTTAACTGCCTTCAAAAACGTGCCCCCACCGCTGTCAAAAAGAGTCGAAGACCTACCTTATGTAAAATGTTCAAGTCAGAATGTGCTGTAGTTTTTGAGATACAGTATATTTTGCTCGTAATTTGCACATACCTTTACTCAAGTAATGCAGAACATTTGCAGAATGCAGAACATTTACGTCGTATTAATACTTTCACTTAAGTAAAGAATCTGAATGCATCTTCCTCCGGAGCGCTGACTGACATGAAAGACAGAAAAATGACACAACTGTGACCGGAGTAAAGACAGACTTCCCGCTCTGATGGCTGTCGTGATTTATCATCATCCGTCTTAGCTCTCTTTTATGTGCAGCATTTCTTCTTCTTCTTGCCTCCAGTCTAATGTGTTTAGGCACATCTGTCTCCTACAGATGGCTGGTCCAGAGAGAGAAATGAGAAATGTCTCTGTACTTCGCTGAGGCAGACATCTCAGGTGGGCCTAACAGCTCTGCACATTGTAAAAAGGCAACCATGGTATTGCTGTAATGTGCCTGAGGAAACCTAAGCCTCGGCTGGATCTCAAAGTCACTGCTTGAAAGCAAAAGAGAGCAACTTTTTTTTTGCTTTTTGCTTTTCAAAGACTGGATATACCGGAACAAAACCAAAAAGTGGAATGCAGTATTGATACATCTCTAGCCTTCAAACTCCCCCCTTTAGATTAAACCACTGTGATGTGACCTTGCTCCACCTCTGCTACAGCTTAAAGCACTTCGCTCACAGCAGTCCAGTCCAGGTTTATCACTTCTGAGGGATTGAGACAGATTTGTCAGAGGCAGCCTTTGGCTCAGCTGCCCTGAGGTGGAGCTTGGGGTGCATACCAGATATCATCAGCCTGTTTAGCTAACCGTCCAGGAGCCTGGTGGGTCCAAGCCTGACCCCCAGTTCCATATTCATGTGACATTCTGTGCTGGTAGCCTGCCAGAGCTTTGTACATCCACTCCCAGAGTCTTGATTCCTATCCTCTGAATTTAAAGCAGCCCACACTTGAAATATAAAACAAGAACTAAGGGAATACAGTAGTGTGAGTACAATATCTGATCTCTACCAAAAGGGGTTCCCTGAAGAAAGACTCCCCAGTAATAAAGAATGCTCTTTTTTTTACTGTACGCCACCGTGGGATTTCAACAGGGTTGTGGTTTCAAAACCAAGTTACGGCACTTAAATACATGCAATTTCTGCCGCTAAGGGTCTCACAATTTAAAAAAAACACAAAAGACTTGATGTTTGATGTTGATGTGGGATCAGGGGAGTTATTGTTTTCACCATCACTGTCGATGAAAATCTATCTGATGTGACTCACGTTTACAGACGAGGCAGTAAACAGTA
Source organism: Coranthus polyacanthus (assembly GCA_037367275.1). NCBI lineage: Eukaryota > Metazoa > Chordata > Actinopteri > Kurtiformes > Apogonidae > Coranthus > Coranthus polyacanthus. The sequence goes on along the minus strand of JAPQRN010000014.1, from coordinate 9,919,349 downwards.
TAAACATTTTATTCACATTATGCTTAGTAGCATATATTCACATTATGTTATTTCATTCTAATCTAATGTTAAATGCGGTGTTTACTGTGTGTTTCCCTGTAACAGAAATGGCCCATTGATGTGCACCGTCCCTGTAACTTCAAACTGTATGAATAAATAAAATACATAAAGGGGATATGATTGCACTGCCAGGCACCCAAATGAAAAAATGAAAAAAATGTATCTGAATTCAAATATTTGATATAATGTAAGTACACTGGTCAACAACATATGACATAGGCCTGGTTGTTTTTACATATGTTAATGCAGAAATGTTACTATTGTACCTTAAAGGTGCCCATAACAATATGTTTCATTAGCTAAATTAGCTTTATTTTGACACTACTATAGTTGTTATCTACACCTTCACAGGTGATTCACAAGAAACGATGAATGCATGTCACTTCAGCACCTCTGTTTGTAGTTTTATCTCGCCAACAGAAGCGCCCATCTTCACTCTCTCCAAAATGACAGAAAAATAAAAACTAGCCTCATTTTAAACCTTGAGGTAATGCATTTTTAGATGATGCTGTGCGTTTTGGAGAGATTCTTTTTGCCCAAAATGTAGGTGAATGTATTTGTCCGTCTATCCACATATGGCCATCCTTTCCTCCTGAGTGGACACCCTGTTGATACCCTCATTCCCACCCCCCTTGGGTCTACTCACTCAGCAGCTGGCAGCGCAGGACCTGCAGGCTTGTCTTCATGGTATCATGTGGTCCGGCTCCTCCTCCACAGTGCTCATGGTTCTCTAGTAGTGACAGAAAGAGAGAGAGAGAGTGAAAAAGAAGGAGAGGTCATTTGAAACTCAAAGCTCAGGTATCAAAATCACATTCAAGTCATTCATGGACAGGTATCACTGTGATATACTGTGATTATGTCTGGGCACGTTAGAGTAAAGCACAGATAGAAAAGGAAGAAAGGATTACAGACGAGATTGTGCGGCTTAACCTTGACAGTTTAATTCTTGTAATGACTGCCAGACAAGAGATACACCTCTCCTGGTGGATAAATCAATTACACATGACTTACATTTCATAATAAGAGACCGGGTTGGACTGCAGTCGTGGTCAGCCTCAGCTGCTCGGCTTCAAACCAGCATTGGCATCCTGCAGGCTGTGCTGCTCAGTAAACCCAATTATGGAGCATCAAACATTGACCAGTAAGCCATGTTCTGAGGCAGCCACTGCGTATCTGTCAGCGAGACAAGTACCTAAGGGTGCGCTTTAGGAGCATGACTCACTGATGGCCTTCTGCTAAATAAAAGGGCACACACACACATGTTCATTCACCCCTGGAGGAGAGTGTTCACGTGTGCGTGTGCATGTTTGCCTCCCTTTCTAGAAACACCCTTGGGCAACACATGTGGCCACCGCTAGTCTAAAGAAAATCCACATAATACTTCGAAAGAAGCGCATTAACCAACACACACACACACCTAAGCAACCTCCACCCTACCTGCATGACTAATCTGTTGTGAGTGTGACATGTGAAATTGGATTTGCACCCCCCTCCAAGATGAGGGGTCTGGTTGTAGGCAACCTTCTGTTTCTGTGGGAGACGTATGAGAGGCAGCAAAAAGCACAGGGTGCTGATCCTTTCATAAAGCTTTATTTTTCATAAATGCAGCCCAACTCTGCAGACAGAGAAGAGGTAGCACAACATCTGAGTCATTCTGTTATAGTGCTGACACTGTGTCAACATTTTAATGCTTGTAAGTTATGTGACGCTATAAATATGAGCCTTGCAAGTACAGAATATTTTAAGATTTTTGAAAACAGATTGGCTTGTAATGACAAATTGGAACTGCTATTTCTCCTCCTATCATAACACAGAAATAAAGAATAAAATGAATGGAAGCTATAATTCAAAGCAACGAAATTGGCCATCGAGGCACGTGATCTTGTTCTTGTTCACGTGTTTAGAAAATGAAAACAGAGATGTTTGCTGCGTCAAAACTCTTTAACTCACAGCCTTTGCCTATAATAGCGCAGGCTCAGTTTTAATATAGCGCTGGTAATTGCAAAAGAGATGAGGCTGCAAGAATACAGAAGAAAATGAGTTTTTCCTCGCCTCACATCTAAAGAAATCACACATGCAGCAACTGTCACAAACCCATCCCTGCATCCGGCACTATAATGCTGCAGTGGTAGTAACTGTGTACCATTACAGCTCTACTGCTTCCCACTGCTTTAATTTCTTTTAGCGTCATGTTCCTAGCCTAATAAGCTCAATAGCCGGGTGTGAAGAGATCAGCTGAGCCTCTCCACGGTGATTACACCTCATCAGCCCTGCCAGACCAGCACAGGCTCATAGACACGCTCTCTAATTTGTGGGGCCTGAGGAGTGGGGCTAGAGGTAGGCGGGTGAGGGGAGTAGAGGTATTGACAGGGAGTATTTCCTTTATACTTGTTAGTAAGGTTTTTGTTGAAGGAAGAGGACAAGCTGCTCAGGCCTCCTGCTGCGGAGCTGAATCATAGTTGAGCTCTGTGCCCACATGCAAGTAACAGATAATACAGGATGACAGTCAGGATCACAGCCGTGCTAAAACCACTGAATAAAATTTGCTCCTTGCTCACTTGTGCTGACGCTAAAGCCCAGTTCGCACGGGACTAGTATTACCTGCGGACCTCTGGTAATTTGTAATAATTGCGGAGGTCGTCTGTGATTCTTAATCCCACGTAAACCTGCCATGTCTGTAATTTGTAAAGAAAAAAATCCACCGCAAATTACCTACCCTATTTCAGCCAACACAGAGGTGTGATAATATTAATCCCATGTGAATCGACAGCTCTATGGTTTGGATTCATTTGCTACATTTTTTTCTTTGCGTCTGCCTACCTCTTATAATATGGAGGCTGCTTTGGTCATTACGAATGAGAGTTTTAAAAGTGTTTTTTGGGTGCAAATTGAGGAGGCTCATGTTGCGATGTAGCATGGATGTTCACTGAAAGAGCAAACTTAAAGCCTTCAGAGACTGAAATTTCAAAAGATGATGAGATGGATGACATTTATGGCAGCAGCAGTAAGGGATGTTTTTCTATCTTTGAACAGGCTCAACAGTCATGTGAGTGGTAGCCTATTAATAGTGAGCCTTGACATCAGATCCGGGGGATAATTTCAGTAAATTTGCGTAAAACACAGATTTCACTTATCCCGTGCCACAGGAAACACAGAC